>APFE030915709.1:233585-251011 GCA_000404065.3 Pinus taeda
TTGCCCCCGGATTCCCAAAAAAACGTCGTTTAGGGCCTCAAAACGGCTCCGGAAGTTCAGGACCCAAAAAACTGCTAAAAATAGTAAGTTGTGCTACAATTAAGGAAACTGAAAATGCTGAGAAAGACAATGGTGGGGGTCCAGGTGGACTTGGCAGGTGGCCACCAATATCCACCTGGATCAGTTGTGGCAAGAAAATCCTTCCATAAATGAAAACATTTCATTTCCGACACAATCATCAATAATTTTATTGATTTTAGGGAGTAGGATAGTGTCCTTTGGACAAGCCTTATTGATATCCCTATAATATATGCATACTGTAATGGTTCCCTACATCTTGTTAACGGTTACAATATTTGACACCCAATTTGTCAAGGGAACTGGGTAGATGAAACATGCTTTGAGCAGTTTCTTGACCTCAGCTTTAATCGCAACAAATTTTCGTGGATGCAACGAACGTAATCGTTGTCTAATAGGTTTTTCATTCAGGTAAGTCTTAATCTCGTGCACAACAATGCTTGGGTCGATTCTTGGCATTTCCTCATAGTACCACGAAAAAATGTTGCATAATTCTTGAAATAGGGCTTTATATGTTCAAATTTCTTTGAATGAGAATGAGGTGCCTATGTGAATATTTTAAATTATTTCCGATTTGACTAAGATTTCAATTGTAATCATTGTAGATATATTTCCCAAATTCCTTTCGTATTGAGCTTGAAAAATTGACATGGTTCATTTCGGGCTATCTACAATCTCAGGCCAAAACATAGTGGAAAAATCATTCTCGATTTATCAGGATTAGGTAGAAAAGATAAACAATGATGATAATCATTCCATGGAATTTCATCTGAAGTCATGACTTCCATAATACTTTCGTCATTTGGAAACGTATAATTGAAAGGATCAGGGAGTGAAATTGGTTCTAACCAAAGTAAAGGAGAATAATCATCATTGATCGCATTCACTCGATCAATATCAAAAGATGATGGGTCAGAAAATGATTGAACTACATGATAAGCCAATTCAAGAGGTCTCAAAGGCATCTCATTTCCATAGGAAGGCTAATTCAGACTTTGAAGGCACTATCCAAGGATTAGAAGATTCCATAGTGCTTGATGTAATCATGTTAAACTCGACAAAATTAAAAGGAAAGTTCGGTGGAGGAAGTACAAAGGTTCCCATCAATAACGAGTCTTTGAGCAAATCAACACCAATATCCTCATAAGGAGAATTCATTTTTTTGACAAAAGGTATGCTACCCGTAGAGTTAGGGTCTGAAGTGTAGTAAGACAATTGGTCTACTTTGACAATTTTCCCTTTGTGAGGAAATTTTATCATTCAAAATAGCGACGAGATCACTGCTGACATAGTGTAGGTCCAAATTTGACCAAGTAAAAGGTTGTAATCTAGTTAAGAATCAACAACTTCAACTTCAATCGCAACTATTTTACCCTCTAGCTCTATGGGCATATCATTTAGGATTCCATAAGGACAAAAACCTCTTCCATCAAAGGCTTTCATAGTGGTAGGTGATTGATTGATGGTCAAAAAACCTAAATCTTTCCAACAAGTAATCGACATAATACATGTAGAAGCTCCTTAGTCAACAACTGTGTGAAACACTCATCTGGTTTTAACAAAAATTGGACTATGGAACACCAGTTGATGAGGGAGTCTCGGTATATGCCTCTCAAGGTCAAAGATAATTAGATTAGAATCCTACGGATCAATAGCTCTTATGGGTGACAATAATTTTTTTTTTTTGTGCCGAGCATGTTTGCAACACTTCTAGAGTTGACATCACGAAAGGAGACATAGTCAGGTCTTCAACCTTGTTGTAATTTTGTGCAGCTCTAGCATGTGGGTTGAAAGTTGATTCGAAGCACACCTTTGGAAGGTGGTCAAATCATCATGTCAAGATTCAGTTTCTCGATTTGGAAATGGTTCAGAGGGAGGAGTAGTTGAAATGGAAGGTTGACCATATGAACTAGTCTCATTTCCTTTTTCCACAGGACCCTTAGATCAAAAATCTTTTGATCTCGTAGCTACCATAACTTGCTGCAAAGACATCATCACGATATCTTGCGATGTGGAAGAGGAAGATGTGTTATGAGAAAATATTTTTCTATCAAATAAATCAAGGATAACAATGTTTTCATTTCTCGTCAGTAGGTTCAGTTTTAGTGGGTTTCTCTTTCGAAGAAGCATTTTGTTTTGATTTACCTTTCCCCTTCTTTTTACCTTCGGTTGATTGAGTCATGACCGTAGATGATTCTATGACATTAATCTTGGAAATAAATTTCGGAGAAAGGATTTTAGTGGGTGAATCTCGTATGGCCTAAGTCTGAGTACTTTTAGAATTTTTCTTTTTCCCCTTAGACTATTGGCTAACAAAACCTACTATAACACCAACGACATTAGATCTTGTATGAGTCATAACAATGGATCATTTGTAGGGCATGGTAAATTTAGGATTTTCTCCTACAAGATGCTGCTTGGGTGTAGACTAAGTCTAAATACTGGGCGAGTGATTACCTACTCTTCCGTGTCGACACCCCCCTTAACAAAATCCTCGGTAATAATGAGAAGAAGTGAATCCATAAACCATTCAACTAAAATATGATATGGAATAAAAATTTGACTAAATGACGTCTACGTCTTCATTCATGTATATAATCGGAAATGTGAGTCGATTTTGATTGTTTTAAGGAAGTCAATAGTTCGGTATGAGTATCGTATCGAATCGGTAGCTGGAACTGGGTTAAAAACGTTGTTGTTAGAGAGTTAAAGTATTGGAAAGAGGCGTGAGGCAGCTCAGTGCACCATTTTCTGTTGAATAGGTTAAAGTTCATTGGAAAAGGTGAAGGCGCACCAAAGATGATATGTCATCACATGATTGGATGGGTCTTCTCCTAATTTGCATCCAAATTTGTGTATGTCACTCGATAACTTGGTGGGAATCACGACCAATAAGGATAATAATAAATGGGATCATTCGTTAACCGAGATAAATCAGGTAAATCTAGGGTTGCAATAAACAATAACTGTCGGTTAGGGTCTTTTGGTAAAGTTTGATGACCTTGTAGGTTAAGACCAACCCTTGGAGGAGGATACCTAGGATATCTTGGAATAGCCTGTGCGGTTGGAATTGGGATTCCACCAGGGTAACTAGGGTGAACCATACTAGGTTGAGGTTGAACGGGGACTTGATAAGTATGACAAGGGTATGGTTGACTCTGGAAAGGTTGAGCTTGACCGATTTGACCTAAATAATATTTCCCCTGTACAAGTTGAGCTTGTAAAGGTTGACCTTGAACAAATTGACTTTGAATAGGTTGACTTTGAATAAATTGACCTTGAAAAGGTGTGTTTTGGAAAGTTCGACCTTGGAAAGTTTGATCTCGTAAACATAGATGAATCAATGGGTCGGCTCCCAATAGGAATTTCTGACATAGTTCTTCCTAGTGAATAAAAAGGAATGCGTGGTGGTGAAAAATTATGAACTAAAAAGGTCAAAGGGGTTGAATACCAAGAGTCAGGTTGGAAAGGAGAGAGAGGAACTCTTGGGTTAAAATATTCACTATTGGTAAATAGAGAATGAGGTGTTTCTACCTCTTCATCTTCGGTAATATCTTTAATGCTAATTAAAACAAGAGGTAATTCACTTGTAATTATCAGCTTCCTTCGAGGTGAAGGTGGCTCAGGAGTAGGAGCTATAAGAACCAAAGGTGATTCGGGTTGATAAACTTAAGACTCAAGTTGTTCTATTTTTGGTTTGGTTATTTCAGTGTCTGAAACCTCGCCAGTATCAAATTCAATTTGAACTACTTTGGTAATATTTGGGCCAAAATGAACTAAGCCTGATTCTACTTCTTGTGTTGGATTCACTTCGGTTTCTACTATCTTAGATTGTAAAATTGTTGATGTTTCAAGTTCTTCTAAGGCTCTAGATCCAGCTGACTTTGACCTTTCAGTTTTTATCTTTTCCAATTGACTAGGTGTATATTCAGGGGGTTTACCTTGCATTCTATATGACTACCTTGGTGACTTATCTAGGATGAAATTTTATCACAAAATCAAACAATATTCACAATCCAATCCTAAGATCTCTAAAAAGTAAAAACAAACAATTAACACACGCTAAAAAATCTAAGGATTCAAACCATGCAAACAAGCTTTTGACAATGAAATCACTAGTTGGTGATGAAATCTAACGTCGCATAAATCAAAGTGAAAAGTGGTTATAGATAGAGCAGTTGGAACCATTTACACTAACAACCTGCTTAATCTACACGATCCGGTGCAAGTAAACTTCATTTATGCCATCTCGAATGAATAATACCCTCCCGAAATTTCCAAGTGAGTCTAGCCATCGTCTGTTCCAGGTACAATGGAGACTTCCCCTCTGTTGCACCTCGTGTAAAAGCTCTAATATTATGGTCACTAAGGTTACCACGTAAAACAATTCAACCTGGGGGGACAGTCGTAGATCAGATGTACATGCAAGGGAAAAGTAACAAAGCTCAATCCCATTGAAAGTTCCTCAACATGGTTAATCTCAGGTTTACTTCCAAGTGACTCCCAAGTACCTTTTAACACCGTTTTTAGTATGTGTAAATCACTCTGCCATAGCCAATGAAGTGGGGTTGATCACTTCACTGGGTTCGATATGATCTCATGCTTGACTCCTTGGAAGGGGAGCCTCCTAGAAAAATATTGCAGTAAAGGGATTTGTATCCCTATCACAAGATGCTAATGTTTATTTGCAACTTTGGAAAGTTAACTCACTTCTCTATTCCAAAGCCCTACAACTTGATCTAATGTAGGTGGAAAATATCCCTAAAAATAAAAGATTTCTAGATCGATTTTATTAGCATTTATTTTAAGAGATGTTATTTACTCAAAGGTAATGGAGGTGAAACTGATGAAATTACAACTCGACACAAATCCTAATGCAATCAAAAATGAATTTTTATCTTTCCATTTCAATGAAAATCTATCTAAAGTAAGGAAAGAGTCTTTCAATTTTTCAACAGAAATGTAAACAAAAACTATAAATCCCACTATATCCCTTTTCCTAAAATGCAGATATCCAATTTCAAATCACCCAAAAATTGAAATTAACTTCAAAGTTTTACTTTTCCCAAATACAAAAAACCAAGGAATTACTCTTTAAACATACAATCACTCAAAAATTCGCAAAATGCAACAAGAAACCAATAATCACTAAAATGAATTTTCCCTAATTGAATGCTATGAAATTGTTAGGTCCCTATACTACTAGTGTAACCCCTATTGTTATTAGTGAAACCCCCTTATTATATCATTGTGCCCATGTAGTCTCCATATTGTTATTATTGTGCCCCATAGAAGCCCACTATTGTTATTGTTGTGCCCTTATATTATTATTGTTATGTCGGCTCTGATTATATTATGACCCCTTAGACTCCTATATATAGAAAGGAGGTTTTGTCATTTGTATCATCCAAGAATTGTTCATTTGTGTAATGTAAAGGAGGTTTCCCCCTCGAAGAGGCTGAATTCTAAGGCATTTATATTTCCTTTCTATCTTTTTTGTGAGCTGGTTTCATAACATTTGGTATCAGAGCTTTGCATTCTAGGGTTTCGCTGCTCCAAACAGGCCATCGTGGAATTTTCGCTATAACATTTTTTCTATGAAGTTTCAAAAGCTAAAACAAAAACCCATTTGAGAATAAATCGGTGTGAACCTCGGTTATGAATTTTAGATCTTGTCTTGCTATATTTTTAGAGATATTATCTGAGGAAGTTAGGGTTTTTACAAGCTTCAGAATTTCATCTCAAAGAGGTCATCGTGGAATTTTCACTATAATTTTTTTCTATGAAGATTCAGACTCTGAAATTAAAACCCATTTGAAACGAAATCTTGATGAAGCTCAGGTTTGGATTTCAGATCTTGTCTTGCTGTATTTTTGGAGATATAATATGAGGAAGTTAGAGTTTTTGCAGACTCCCGAATTACATTCTAAACAGGTGACTTTGGGAAAATCATCATAACTTTCTATCTAAGAATCATATTGAAATTTTGTAAGAAGTAACAGAAATAGGACAGACTATAGTTTTTTGTGTATATTTTTCAGATCCGAAGGTCGAAAAAAGTGATAATTGGCACGTCATACAAGTTCGCTCTACTGAAACATTATATAATCAAGTCATCTCAGGAGATTGGGCATTATGCTTTCTTGGAGAATCCAATTTTGATCAGACTGGTGGCATTGGAAAGAGGACTCAGCGAGCTACTGCAAGAAACAATTTCAGACCTTGGAGATCCGCAATTACAAAGATAAAATAGATTCAATATCAAGCTTCTACAAAGCGAAAAAAAGGTGTGTAGTCTTTTTAAAATTTTGCATAAGTTTGGGTTGAAAAAATTAGTTTGAAGTTCAAAGGGCATAGTGAAGCATAATTATCATTAATTGATGCCCCGAAGAAAGAAAATGGAAACACCTAGTAAGAAACCTAAAAGCTCTAGCATGACTCATGGTGAAGAGGAAGAAATGCAACATGTTATATCAAAATTATGAGACCAAGTGCAAAAAATTTCACTCTCACAAAAGGTAACAGAAGCTAAGGTTGATGGTTTAAAAAAAGGCATGGAAGCTAAGATGAATGGCGTGGAAGCTAAGATGGATGTCATGGAAGCTAATATGAATGGAATGAATGCTAAGATGGATGGTATAGAAGAAAAACTGAAAGGCAACATGGAAGATTTGAAGATAGATTTGACTAAGTTGCTACAATAAATTCTTACTAATGGTGAAAGGGTAGTAAAGGAAACTCATGATGAGAGAAAAATAAATTTTAATCATGATTTCATAGACTCTAACGTTGGATTGAAGACCCAACATGTCCCAAAGATCGATATGAGGAAGTTTGATGACAAGGATCCCGCAACATGGATACTACAGATGGAGCAATTTTTCGATCTCCATAATGTGCAAAACACACAAAAGGCACGCATTGAAACTATATATTTGGAACCAAATCAGTTTGTATGGCATCAATGGATTTTCTCTCATAAACAAATTGTCACTTGGGCAATTTTTATGGAAGAAATGATAGCACATTATGAGGATACAAAAAGCAACACTTTTTTAATCCAATTGATAAACCTCAAACAAAAGGGTTCAATGATGGAGCACATTTAGGACTTCCAAAAATTGAATATAAGGGTAAAAGATATTCCAGAGGAGCATTGGATTGATGTGTTCATAGGGACTTTAAAGGATAACATCCAACATGAGGTTCACCTTCGGGAACCTGATTCATTGGAGAAGGCATTCAGGTTGGCAAAAAAAATGGAAAACAAAATTATGGCAACAAGGAAGGCTACCACTCACAACTATAAATATGGAAGTGTTGTTTCCCCTAGCCTTCAACAACCTACAAGGTTTCCACAACAAAAATTGGAAGAAAAAAGAGAAAAAGGGCTTTGTTACAGTTGTGATAGAAAATACATTGAAGGTCATAAGTGTGATGAGAAGAAATTAATTTACATAGATTGTGAAGAGGAGGAAGAAAAGGAACAAGAAATGTCAAAACAAGAGGATATACACCAGGAACAAACCCTAGAGAAAGAAGAAATGAATCCGACCATATCTTGTAATGCATTGGCTGGAATTACCACTCCTCAAACTATTAATAAAGAAGGACATATCAAGAAGAAAAAGGTAATAGTGTTGATTGATTCGGGCAGTACCCATAATTTTATTCATTGTAAGATAGACAAGGAATTGAATTGCTTCCTATATCTAACACCAGAGTGTCAAGTGATGGTTGCAAGTGGAGGAACCATAAATTTCTCTGGAAAGTGCCATAATATCAAGCTATCCATGGGAGAATATGTATTGAATAGCCCAATGCTTTCCATTCCAATGGGTGGTGCTGATGTTGTATTGAGAGTCTAATGGCTACAATCCTTGGGTACAATAGCTTTTAATTTTCGAGAACTTTTCATGAAATTTTCTTTGGAAGGAAAGGAATTTGAATTAAGGGGCATCACAGGGAAACCAGGAAAGATAATCAGCTCTAATGGAATGAAAAAGCTTCTAAATAAAGAACAAAGAGGCGTAATTGCACAATTATGTTCTCTAGAGGTTCCCACATCGAAATCATCTATTTCTCAAAATCTCCAAAAAGTCTTGGAAAATCATTCCAAGGTATTTGAGACTCCCAAAGGCCTCCCACCTATTCGTGATCACGATCATGCTATTCATTTGATTCTAGGAAGTGTTCCTCCAAAAATCAGGCCTTACAAATATCCATATGCCCAAAGGAGTGAAATTGAATGTATGGTTGCATAAATGCTAGAGGTTGGTATAATTATCCAACCAAATTTGATAAACAAAGCAAAGGATGAATGGAAGAATGACGAAGTAGGGTGGGAACTCATTCAAAAGTTGCAGAAGATCCTAGTTCAAACAATATTTCCAGAACTTGACAAGGAAGGAAAAATCATATTGGAACCCGAAGTAGTCACAGAACCGAGAAATCAACAGCTACGGAATCGATCAATTTCAAATTATCTCATCAAGTGGAAGAACTTACCCACTGAAGATTCCACATGGATGGATGATAACTTTATATAGAAGAATCCAGAACTACTCAAGCGTTGAGGACAACACTTTTTGAAGGAGAGGGGCATGTTAGGTCCCTATACTATTAGTGTAAGCCTTATTGTTATTAGTGAAACCCTCTTATTACATTGTTGTGCCCATGTAGTCTCCATATTGTTATTATTGTGGCCCATAGAAGCCCACTATTCTTATTGTTGTGCCCTTATATTATTATTGTTATGTCGGCTCTAATTATATTATGAACCCTTAGACTCCTATATATAGAAAGGAGGTCTTGTCATTTGTATCATCCAAGAATTGTTCATTTGTGTAATGTAAAGGAGGTTTCCCCCTTGAAGAGGCTGAATTCTAAGGTGTTTATATTTCTTTTCTATCTTTTTATGAGCTGGTTTCATAACAGAATTCACTTGCAGTAAAAAGTACAGTTCATGAACACTTCAATAATAGAAGGGAAAATGAATTTTCATTTCGTAAATAGCATAAGAAGTATTTTTGAAAAACAATACTCAATCTTGTAAATCACTACTATACAAACAAAAAATATTTTTTCATAAAAGAGAAAGCTAAACTCAAGACCTGATATGACCGAAAGAAGAAAGACAGACAGTTGACAAGGCAAGACCAACTGATCTCTCTTTTGATAGATCAACCATTCACCAGATGAGACTTTACCCTAATTTGCAAAAACAAGATAATCACAAGCAAATCTTTTCATAACACTCAGCCAGACTGACAAACACTCAAAGAAGGTACAAACAAGTGTAACTTAATAGGAAAAACCAAAAACTCAAGAGTTGATGAGGATGAAATTGAAAATTTCAAAACTTCCAGGTATGTGTGCGGGTCCTAGAGAAAACTAGTGCACATAAGCTATGTTGCAAAAAAATAAGTGCGCATAAATGCACACTATGCCTGGAGCCTAAGTGCGCACATCAGGGAATTTTGGAAAAAAATAAGAAGAAGAAGTCAAACTAAACAAAAAATCTAAATTTTTAAGATTTCTAGACATTTAAGGAAGGCTTTTACATAAGGTTCAAAAGGCCAAACAAAAAAAACAATGTAGAGTGAGATGAATCCCTAGTGGAGTCACCAATTTGTTATGTGGACTTATCCCTCTTGCAGACAAGGTGATCTCCCTAGATCTCATAGAAATCTAGTAACAAACAACCAATAACTACTACCTTTCTTTAGAGTATGATTGACTGAAACAAATACTCGATAGAGGCCACTTACCATTTAATCGAAATGATTGATGAAGTCCCCTTCAGAGCTTTCGATCATCCACTTAGAGATCCTCCTTTCGCTCCCCACTACTTCTCCATGATGTCGTGAAGGAGATTTGCATAGACAGAAACGAACACAAGATCAAAGCATCCAATATATAACATAAGAGATAAATGGACTAATTAACTCACCCATGTATCATAAACTGATCAATATGCAATCACAATCTATGTAGGTGATCAAGGAATCCTATAAATTGTATCAACAAAGATATATTTTAGAAAGAACAATTGCCTTTTATTAATAAAATGGAGAATAGTCTTACAACCATCAAGCCTTGATGTTGCAAGTCCCTTCCCACAATCTCCAACCCTCTCCTTGAATGAATAGCCTTCAAACCTTATCCCCACAACATAATCCTACTTCCAATAGTCCTCCTCAATCCTTAGGCCTAGGTTAGATTTATAGGCCACGAGTTGGAAGTTTGGGATCCATCTTCCAAGGGATGAGATCCACTAATGGTGGGATAGGGGTTCCACAAAGAGAGAGAGTAGCTCAATGATGGGAGGGATCAGGGCTGAATAGGAAACCATTCAAAGCTTGTTGGTTGGGATAGATAAGACCAACAATTCTTATAGACTTTACTTTTTATTTTTACATGCATTGAGTCATGTTTGCAGGTCATAGTGTAAGATAATGCGTACTTATGCGCAATATCTAATGGAATCTTCTATGTATGCATAGAAATTGACTAGGGAACTGCACAGGAAGCCAAAAAATAGGGTTTTGAACCATGGGATCTGTTAGAGTCAGTCTTGTTAGTCCTCTGTCAGAGATCAAAACTCTTTCTTCATTTCATTTTTATGAGTCCTGCTCCATTCACTCAGCTGCATTCTGCTAGGGGCATGCCATAATTTGATGAAAAAGGTCTTGTTAGTTAGTTCCCCTCATGTCTGGCACCTGCTGGCTTAGGTCTTTTCATCAATGTTCACTAAAGTCCATGACAATCAATGTTCGATCCTTTAATGGACAAGAGTCATTTTCGGTCATTAGGTCTAGGGATTAGTCAATTTGGTCTTCAACCATGTCCAATAAAGCCATGCAGGCCAGAGGGAGGCCCTTACAAAGTTGTGATTCAAAGATTTTCATCGTCATGTTGATAGATTACGACTGTTCTTCAAAACTCTGTTTTGAAGAAAAGTCAAACAGTGTGTCATTTGTGATAATTTTCAAAAAAGTCTCAAGTTGATTTCTTCAAGTGCAGTCATGGTTTCCGTGGCCAAATTCCCTGTCATGCAACCCCTGCAAAAAGTGGCGAAAATTTCATCATTCTAGCTAAAAATGCAAAGGGAAAAGTAAAATTCAGTGTTGCATTAACTCAGTGAAAAAAGCCAAAATGAAACATTAGCAAAGTGGGTTTTTGAAGAAGCAAAAATTTAACCCATGAATCCCAATGTATTTATAAAGGATTTTCACAAGCAAACAAAGTCATTGTGCAACTCAAGTTTATAGAGAAGCATTGAAAAGTCATTGTGAGAAGTTAGTGCGTGTTTGGAGTGAGATTGGAGGCGTTTTCAGGAGTGCAGTGCACACACAGAGGGGCGCAGCGCACATAGAGAGCGCGACACACATAACGCTACCCCATAGTGTTAATTCAACACGGGTGCGACACACATACAAAGTGTGGTGAAATGGGTTTGCTACACGACACACACCCACAAAGGCCCAAAATCATTCCAAATTTGCCACAAATCATTCGAAGTTCTTTCCAATTTCCAGGTAGGGTCTATATCGTGGCTTGCTCATCAAATTTTGTGGATATGATGGTGGTTCATGGCCATTTATACTTGCAATAAAAACTCATAAATCCTACCTCTTGAAATCATCAAAAACATTGTTGCTAGGGTTGCAAACTTGTTGTGTTAGTTCTAAGGCTCCATTTTCACCTCTCATTTTTCCCCTTCTTTCCATTTTTCCCTATCCCCCCTATCCCATTTTTTCCTATTTTCCCTACCCTAAAATATTACCAAACCCCTATTCCCTATCCTTCCACTCATTGGTCAATATAAACCCCAAAACCCTACCTTATAACATCCCCAAACCCTCCTACATATCCCTAAACAACATTTTCCCCATAACCCCTATTCCCATCATATTATTCCTCTCCTAACACTCCCTTTTTGTACTGTTCCCCTTGGTGGCAGATATCACAACAACACCTAGTTTCATACCATCATCAAAGGGAAGTCCAAGCATAGTACACATACAACAGTCATGGCATCAGAGCATTCATCGGAGTATGAGATGGAAACCTAGAGTGATTCATCCTCGGAAGAACAGGCTCCCTGGAGACATCACAAAAGTGGCAAACATGTTAGGGATGAGCCAACCACCCTTACTGAATTGCAGGCCTGCCCTCTTGCTATGTCATGCTTCCAGCATCTACCATGTTTTGAGTTTTTCAAAGGGTGGCTAATGTTCGAGTTCATCATGAGTTGTCCCATCTTTTTGTGCTTCACTTCAATGGAGGTCACTCTATCTTGGCTGGGGTCACTTTCACATTGACACCCAAAACTATCTCATTAGCAACCGGCATACCGAATGTTGGAGAACAGTGGCACAAGAAATAGAAGGTTGATCGGCAACACTATGAGCCTTACATTAAGGCCAAATTCTTGAGGCAGCTCCAAAGAGTCTTTCCATTCAGATACTTGAAAGATGAATATGCTCCACACATGAAATTGATCATGAAGTATTTCAGCTGTGAGGGGAGGTTCTCTCGTCTGTATGCCTATCACATCAGATTGCTCATGCACTTTACCAGGGTACGGATGATGAACATCCCATATTTCATTTGCAGGAACATAGAGAGGATGAACACCTTCATGCAGCACAAGACCCCTCAACAACAACTTAACAGTGTTCATCACTTTGATCTTATCCGGATTTTGGTGGATCATTAGTTGGGATTGCAGGGCATTACTTGGGATGACTTCATCTACCGTGACCTCTTCAACACTTCATAGGTATTATCAGAGGTTGACCATGAGACAGGTGGTCCTTCTCATCAGTATGAGCACCATGAGACCACTACTATGCTAGTATTTATCACCTATCAGAGAGGCAGTAGACAGTTGTTTGCAATAGCAAAGCGAGTGTTATCTCCACCCGGGGTGGAAGGGGCCTCGCTTCCGACATTGGCAACACAGGTACAGGACAAGGGCAAGAGGTCCATGCATGACGAGGGGCCATCAGGTGAACAAGAGGTCGACTTCATCCTCATTCATGATGATGATGTAGATGTGGAGAGTGCCAAACTTAAGAGGACCATCCAGGAGCAGAAAATGGAGATCCAAGACTTGTCACTCAATTTGGAGAGGGCCAAATGGATTATCAGGTATTTGGAGTAGAGGAACAAACAGCTTGAAGACCAGCATGAGATCATGGAGCTGCAAAACATCCGTGAGAATCGCTAAGCTGCCCAACATAGGAGGATTGAGCTCACTCCATTAGAGCAAGAGATTAACAATGACCGTGAGTCTTGGCTCGAGTGCATCAACATCCACCTTGAGTGATTGCAAGAGAAGGCCGACAGGGACAAAACCATACTGAGGTGGATGGTTTATCATTACAGGGCATGGAAAATGAGTTCAAAGGCTCGGATAAGGAGTTTGAAGGAAAAATTGAGAAAAGCGACAAAGAGGCAAAAGAGGCAAAAAGAGCAAGATCGGTTTTGAATCTTAGCTGAAGCCTCTGTGGCCCAGCATAGCACCTCATAAAGGATCTCCAGCCCAAATTTCAAGAAATTTGGGACAATTTTGGTCACATGGAATTTTTTTTGTCACAACACAGGTTTTTTCTCCTTGTGCTTAGGATTGGGAGCTCCAAATCACAAATGGTTTGCATTTTTGGATTTATCATGCAAAATCACGACTAATGGTGCATGGACAAGAAATTTGGGCGTGATTTGAGTCTCCCTCCAGGAGATCAAAAACACTCAAAAAATAACCTCTCTGCCCCTATTTTGACACACAGGAAGCAGTCTTGGGAGAATGAAGTTTTGGAGGGGCAAATGAGCACCAAATTTAGAAATGCCACTTGGGTTGGAAAGTAGATAGGCCAGGCTTTCCAACAAGCACACTTGGGCACAATGTGGACTCCTGCAGGTACCTCAAAACAACCTCCAAATTGGCGTTACGCATATAGATTTGGGTGCGACACATATAGAGAAAAAGGCCAAAATCACTTCCGCTTCGCGACATTTCGATTCGTGACTTTCTCCAAGTGGGCTCGCTCATCTACACTACACTTTTTTTGGCACCTAAGGAAAAATTTAAAGTATTTCCACTAATGGTTAGCTTCTATCCAAGTGGCAAAGGAAGGCGAGTAGTCACCCAAGCCATTTTTCATTTTTGTAACGCTGTACCTGTAACTAATGCTTGGCTTTCCAATTCCACTTTGTAATGATTCGAAAAACTCCCCAATTCTTGGTCATTTTATTTCCTCATGGCATAGTCTATTTATTGTATGCAAACCATTTGCAAAGGGTTGGCTTGTAATCTCTGGGAGACTGTGGGAGAGAAACTCAGTTCTTCATTGTATATTTTGACAGAGGATTAATGAAAGGCAGTGGCTCTGTTTCATGAGATTCTTGTGGCATGAGTGTAGCAAATGTGTTCTCTTTATGTTTCATATGTATTTCGTTATGTTTCACAGTTCATTCATATTCATTTCAGTGAAATTTTCTAGGTAAGATAAGGTAGAATTCATGTTTATTGCTCTGCCTGTGGGAAAGTTTCACGTATGTGTTCTTCTTCTGTTGAAAAGGATTCATGTGTTTATGCCCTTTTCACCCATCCTAAACAATCTTTCCATTCCGCATTACTTCAAATTTAATTGCTAGACTTTCCGCTTGTCTCACCTCACGAAGTAATCTGTGCCTTTGTGTTAAATTCTCTGCTCATTGCTGTCCGCTGGTCCCATACCATCCCAGAAACTTAGTCATTCATAAAAAAATGCTTCTTGTATCCATATTTATTTACTAGCCTAAGATCAGTATTTCACTGTAAGTCATCTCAGACCATTTTGTTTACTTATTCGCTGAGCGTGACTCGGAGAGAGCCCTCTCCTGTTTTGGTAGGGCTAGCTACTAGACTGAGCGTGATTTGTGGTTACCCTGAATTTTGCCTTCCTTCAGCCTAAGGAAGATTTAGGTGCTAACATAGTGGCGACTCCACTGGGGACCGAAATTAATCCCCTTACTTCTTGATAATTCTAAGCCTCCGGATGATAAGTTTAGGATTTGATAGGCTGAGTGAGTTGGTTGTGTCCTTTGATTTTTCTCAATAGCACGTTGGCTTCTAGAAGATATACCAGGGGTAATCCTGATCCAGATCCTCCGCACATCTACAAAAATCCCAATTTGATTCCAAGAATTTGTCTTCAAGAGAGCTCAATATCTCCCGTGTTCAAATCCCATTCATGCCCTAACATTTTCGAGTATCTTGAAGAGTTAGATTTTGATGAGCAGTTTGAAATATCATTGTTCGAAACCAAATCCGAAAGGGCGGTTGACTCTACTATCCACAATCCATAGTTTCTTGTAGACTTGGAAACGGAAAGGGCTAACCGGTCAATTGCTAATTACATTATAGCTCAGCTTTAAACTCTAATTGCTAGCCCCATACAAACTGCCCACACTCCTCCAACACCTCCAAGGCCGAATCCACCAAGAGTGATAGCTGCCCGTTTTGCACCCCTTGTTCTGCCTCAAGTTTTGGATGATATGCCCGCAGATTATCAAAGCAAAATCCCATTTTTTGATGGCACTCCTAACAACATTATTGCTCAGCAACATGTGGACAGAATGTCAGATTTCTATGAACTTTATGAGATCGATGCAGAGAATGTGGAAATGAGACTCTTTGTACAAACATTTGCAGGTGAGGTGAGGAAATGGTTCATAGGTTTTTCAGCGGCACGTATTGCTACCTTGGCCGACCTATAAAGACAATTTTTAAATCGCTGGGAAGTGAAAAAGAATCCTCTTCAAATTTTGGCTAAATATGAGCTAATCAAACGAAACGATGGTGAGCTAGTCCAAGACTACTGCATTAGATTCAATTCTCTTTATAATGAAATTCGAGATCATCTAAAGCCACCTGTGGGGCTCGCCATGGTGAAGTTTCCGGATGGTTTTGATGCTAACATGGCTTATCAATTAAGAGAGAGAGAACTGGCCATAATGGAAGACATGCAGAAGATAGCGGTCAACGTTGAAGAAAACTTGCTGACCAAGAGGGTTAAAGCAAAGGCAGAAAAGAAGGTCACTATAAAAGAAGAATCTTCCTCGGTAGATAAACTACTCCGGAAGGTAGAGTAGATGCTTGAAAGGGTGAAACTTGATAAACCTGAGCCACAAGTTAGAAATCCTAACTTCTGTGGCCAGCAATAGCCACAATATAGAAAAAGGCAGAGAGATCAGCGAGCCCAAGAGCAGACAACACAACAGCCAGTACAGCCACCTTTGCAACAAAATTTTGTGCATGGGCCAGAGTCAGATGAAGACGGGAATATAGTAGGTGAAGAAAACCACCTCTTTACTCCTGATGATTTGCCTATTTATATCACTGAGGATGAGGAGTATGCAGAAAGTTTGGCTGTACACAAAGATGTAGATTTCATTCTAGCAAACGACACCATTTTGGAGGAAGAATCAGATGAGTACCAAAGAGGCTATATGAATGCTCTGTCCGCCCAGCAACAGTGATATTCACTTAGAAACAGAGATGTGCTGGTCAAACCAATTCAGAAAAGGAAGGATATTGAGGCATCAAAGATTGATTCATCAGTTGCACAAAGGAAAGGAAAGGAGGCGGTTGATCCTGATATCAGCAAATCACCATCAACAGAACAATCACATCAGCAAATTGCATCGAAAGAAAAGGAAAGGAAAGAAATCCTAGTCAAAGAGGTAGAAAAGATTCCTGCTTTTAATTTAGAGAATGAGATTTCTAAATTAAAGGTATCCATTCCCTTGACTGAAATAATGAGGAACATAAGTTATAGAGGGCAAGTATCTAAAATGTTGATTTTGGACCCAATGTCCGACATGGTGAATGTCGAAGATGATCAACCTGAAATGATTTTTGGGCCAACATCGAATGGTGAGTCTCCTAATAGTGATGTGCCACTTTTTTATATCAGTTTAAGATTGCATGATTTTGTGCTACATAATGCCATGTTCGATTTCGGAGCTTCTCACAATCTCATGCCCAAGGCTATCATGGACAAGCTAGGTCTGGACATCACCTGACAATACCATGATCTCTATTCATTTGATTCCAGCAGAGTAAGATGTATCGGGCTCATCAAAAACTTGGTTGTGAGTCTGGATCAACTCCCAATGAAGAATGTTTTGATGGATGTTGTTGTAGTAGATATTCCTCCCAGGTTTGGTATGCTTCTTTCCAGGTCTTTGGTAGCGAAATTGAAAGGGACACTACAACTAGATTTCTCCTATGCAACGATTCCGGTGTTTGGCCAAATGAGGAAATTGTATTGGGAACAAAAAATGAAATACATGAT
>APFE030915709.1:263159-283860 GCA_000404065.3 Pinus taeda
AAGTGCAGAATGGGAGTCATAGAGTTCTTTCAGCTTTTGTAAAGCTTCAAAGGCAGTTGAATATGATGAAATGTGGAGACTCACCTCCTTATTTACAGATGCTGCGATTAATGCATACTCTTTGTTGTTCTTGTTTTCCCAGATGGCGAGCTCTTTGTCTGATGTAGGCTTTTCTGGGTCACTGTCTCCTTCTCCGACACACACTCCTTTCCACAACTCATTGAAGATGAGGGTGTGTTGTATCATTCAGGACCAGTCAGGATAGTTCTCCTTTCCAGTGAGAACTATTCCTATCATAGAGATGATTGAATGCATTCTGTAAAAGATTACTTCTGCTTTTTTGCTGATAGACTAATACTTCTGATGGCAAAAAAAATTGCTCTTATGAAGAAAAAACTTCTGCTGCTATACAGTCAAATTTTTCTCAAAGGGGAGAAAACATAAACACTGGCACTCTAAGCTTTAAGGTAACTTAAACCAAAGAAGCACCGCTCAAATTCATAGATTGATGACATATGAGAATGAGATTTATTCTCTGAAAATATAAATGACATATGAATATCAGTGAAACTATTGAAGCGTATTGTCACACTCCCAAGTAAATAACATTACGATCAGCAAAATGTTTTTAATGGTGACATATCCATATCATCACAACGTTTTTAATGGTGACATATCCATATCAGACAACGTTTTTAATAGTGACATATCCATATCAGCACAACGTTTTTAATGGTGACATATCCAGCTCAGACAACGTTACAATGTCAACTCCAGCGTTCTGAATATGCCGCTCAATATATATCAAACAACGTTTTTAATACCGCATACCAGACAACGTTTCAAATGTATTCTCTATGGAAATCGAAACATTCCATATATGTAATATAACCCTTCAAGGTAATACGCATACCAGACAACGTTTCAAATACAGTTCATATCAGACATCATTTCAATGGGACAGTGTTATTGCGCATTCAACATTACCAAACTGCGCATTTAACATCAACACTATCAAACTGCGTTATCTATTATCAAACTGCACTATCAAACTGCGCTATCAATCAGGGCAGGCCTCTGGGATGGAGCTGCCTGGAAGAAGCTGGTGCGAAAGGAACGATTGAGGGTTCTCTTGGTTCATGGGATTTCTTAACGGCTGCATAGTGGCAGGCGATTGAGACGAAATCTCTGTGCCATGATCGTTACCTACACATACAATAACAGAGATTAGGAAATTTGTTGGGAACTGAAGGGTGCATGTTGAAACTGGAGTATGTATGGTGGCGGTTACTGAGCAAATCGATTCATGGCCTGAGAAAGATGCTCGCCAACGTAAATGGGTCGCGGTGAAAGGGGCAAGGGAGCAGTGTAAACTTGATTGGATGCGTTTAGCACTTGGAGTGGTGTAAACTTGATTGGATGCGTTTAGCACCTAATGAATCTTTCTCAGATTTTTTCTTTTTTCTTTTTCACAGTCAGATGAGGAACATTCGCAGCAATGTACAGAAAATTCAGAGTGGCGCATAGAAAATTCAGGCGTTATGAGAGTATGGGACAGAATAGTGGAGCAGAAGGCAGGTAGTGGATAGAGGAGCAGAAGGTAGGCAGTGGACAGAGGAGTTACAAGGCAAGGCTAAAAAAAGAACCTGGGACCTGTGCTCTGATACCATGTCAGGCCAGGAGTAACTCCAAAAAAACTGATTCATTTATTCCATTAGGCAGCTATCTATTATATACATGAATGTGATCGTTCAGTTCATCTTCTTGATGACTGTTCACATTCAATTCTCCCAATCGCTGAGGATTAGGTGTCAACAACGTGTAGATAGAATACAGACTAGATTTGCATGAGAGAAACCTATTAGACATGGAGCTTCTTGTGCCAATATTCAGAAGATTAGTATTTTATTTAGCACTGCAAAGTACTAAAATTGGTTGACACAAAGAGGTAATTTATTTGACATGTCATTATCCAAAATAACTCGTAGGTGATATTGTATGAGAAACAATGTTGCATGCATGTAAAGTGCTAGTAAAATTTGGTTAGGATATTTGATGAAGGTCAATATGTAACTTCTCAATCAATGAAAAGGAAATGCCATATCCCATGATCTTGTAGCATATCAAGCTATTGAAATTGAAATGTTCTTCAAATTCAACCTCCTGTGAGTGGCATAGTTGTCATACCATCTCCTTTAATGGGATATTGTTCTTAGACTCAATTCAAACTAATGTGAGCCTATCTTGAACTATTTGAGTGGGGACTTGAGGCCATGAGACTAATGATGTTGACTATGCTTGGTGTGTGTATGAAGTTTACAACTTAAGAACTTAAAATGCTCTGAGTAGAAGGCCATCTTAGGACCAACAACTTGGGAAAGGGAGAGCTAGGTAACCTGTATAGGCTATTGGCAAATACCATGATTGATTGCCCCTCTGATCACATGATGGAGGTGAAAAAAAGATAGTTAACAACATCTAAATAATCATCAAAGGGGAGGATATGCTTGATGGATATGCCAAGTGATTGAAGTAGTCTTGAGGGATTTAGAGCACCAAACTTGTTTCCATCCCGATAGGGTGGAAATGCTCACCAATGAAGTGTAAAGGACTTTGTAATACACCTTTAGTAGAGATCAAAGCAAGACTAGTAAAGTCCCAAGTTAATTTATAAACTTCAAAGGAAAAATCTCACCTCTTCTTTTTTGTTTGAAAAAAAGAGTTTACCTTTAAAAAAAATATTGAAACCATCAGATCCCATTCTCATGACTAAACATTAGGAATTGGTTCTTCATAATAACCAACTCTCTTATTGGGGTAAATAAGGGGGCATGTTACACATATTTATAAAAGTTCACATCAAGCCTATAAAAGCATGCCACCAATAATTTATAACAAGCATATTGGTAAAATATCAGTATGAATATTGTGCTATGCTTGAAATTTTTTAAAGATATACTTTCATGGATTTCCAATCTTTCTTGAAGAATTAAGATGGAATTTTGTAAAATGCTTATCACTTGCTTATTCAACAACTACTTCATCCTAGAAAAAGTAAAATAAAAACAACTAAAACAACTATTCCTACTCCTACTTCTACATGAAGCGAATGTAATTAAGTAAAATCATATTTCTAGTGTAACCAATCAAACTCTTAAATTCTTGCAGTTATATGTACAAAAATAGTTAGTAATAGGAATATAATCGATACTACACTATTATGCACACGTGTCTCTAATAATGTCAATAAAATAAATTTATTTAGAGGAAACTTCTTAATGTAAGATTCTTCTTTCCAAAATTCAATTCTATCGTGATATGTACAATTAAAAGTGTTTGTAAAGATACAATTAAAATGGGTATTAATAGGCAAAGTGTTTAGAATTATCTCATCTCGATCAAAATTAGATAAAACTGAATAATTATATTCCTTTTCAGAAGCTTTTGATTTAATACAATATGAACTAGTAAAAGAAAATGTTTCAACATATTTGTAGAATCATTACTAAATGAATATATATTTGAAAATAGATTTGGATACAAAAAGTAATGATTACTAGAGAATTTTTATTGCCATGGTTTAAAGCATCATTAATAGAATTAGAACTTTGATGTAAAGAAAAGATATATGTTGAAGAAGTAGTAATTAGTTCATAATCTTCCTCTAAATAAGAATTATCAGAATCTAGTTCATTAATTAAATCTCGAGTTTAACTAATTTCTATTAAACATGCTTTAGGCTGATCACAATCATTAAGAGATATTTCCAATGAATTTTCAGATTTTAGATCTGGGTCTATATTATCATTTTTTGAAATTTGAAAATGCGTGAATAAAACTCCTAATGTTTGTGAGTTTGAAGTACTTTCTAATTCATTCATGGGTTCAACAAAATTAGTGAAAGAATCAAGATTAGCTAGTGAATCTTGTTCTTTAAATTCTTACGTTCATTAGAAGAAAGAAAAAGATAATGAAGACAATCTAACATATCTTATGTTGAAGGAAAATATTCAAGATGAAATCTAAAACAAAGTGACTTAAATCTAGCATAAAATTCATCAATATATTCATCTATGTGCATTGAAAGATTTCCAATTTATCAACACAAATATTCATAATTGTAATTTATATGAGATAAAACAAAAATGCCAATAAAATGTTTCCAAGAATGTATAGATTTAGTTGGAAGCACTTTATACCATTCTCGAATCTGTCCTTAAACCGGTATAGATCCATCTTAACCACAAAGCTACCAAGAGCTAAGATGGAGAAAATCTCATTATATGCAAACTTCTTTTTAGAATGCAAAATTTGGAAAAGTATTTACACTTCAAGAGATTTAATCCCTTTTAGTGCTTGATAAATTCGTGATTTAGATGGATCTATAATGGTTTTCTAGTCTCTCTCTCTCTATGTAAAACCATGTGTAATTTTTCGTTGTTTAAATTGTATTTTTGAATAATTTATTATTATTAATATTTTATATTAAAAATTGAATGAATTACACATTTCTCCCTAATCAAAAGGTAACTAAATTGATATGGGTATTCCAACACTTTATTTAAGTTTTATATTGAAATATTTATAAAAGAAATCAATATTTTTTTAATTTTTAATTACCATATCTCTATAAAGTTATATAAAATCATATTATTTAACATAGACATGGAAATATTTTATTTACTAAACTCCAAAAGTGAAAGTGAAATATTTTATTTACTAACTCCAAAAGTGAAAGTGAAATATTTTTACGACATATTTTTAATATTGGATTGTAATATTAACAAACTAACGAGAATGAGATTATTGATGTTTTCTATTGTTTTCAATGACAACAAACCAATTATGTATAACCATTTACGTCTCTATTATAGTTGACATTTTTATTATTATTTAAAGTATTTTTTAAGGGACACGTGTAAACTCCAAGTTGAGCATGGACGAAATTACACATCGCCCTCATACTAGGTTGTAGAATGAGCCTCTCAACTCAATAACCTGCAAATATCATTATCATTAGTGATATTAAAAGAATTACATTTAATCATAAATTGATTAAGATGATCTAAAGCGGGAATTTTGCTCTCACCGTCATATTTCAATTTACATAGGGATTCAAGCTGTTTATTGGGTATATTTTTGGTAGGTCTGCCTGAGCTAAAAGCATGACCCAAAGTAGGAATATACATAGGGGCCATGATTAGTTGAAAAGATTTTAAAACAAGTGTTAGGGTCCAACCCTAAACCCCTTATTTATGTAATAGGATCGAGTCATAGTTATAGAGTCAATAAAGCCCATATTAATAATTGTAAGTGGTTAACCCGCATTTAATGAAGGGACCACAATTAGTTGCAATTGGGCCATGGTATTAGATAGATGGTATTAATAAGAACCATGGTATTTCCCCATGGTATTGTATGTATGAATCCTATATAAAGGATAGAGACTCCCCTCGAGGAGCATCGTGTCTTATTTTGTAATTGAGCTCAGCGCTATTGGAGGTTGCCCCCTCGAAGAGGCAAGTGAACATTGCTTTCTGAATAATAAAATACTTGTTGTATTTCTCATTGTTCTATGTTTTGGGTATATTTCTTCGCATATTTGGTATTCTGGTATCGTCTTGCAGGTTAAGAGCATAACAAGTTGTATCAAAGCGCATTCCAGGGCCGGTGGGATCTCCAATTTTTAGCAATTTTTTTTTTTTTGTCTAGAGACGTGTTCCAACGTCTTTAAACCATGAGATCTGTCGTTTAGCGCATAAACCTGCGGATTTGGGGAGGCATGCACTCAGGAAATACAAGAGGTGGTCACGCTTGTTGGAATCCCTTGTAACCCTTGTGGGTACCCTTTCTAGTAGTAGCACATTAGACAGAACCGCGCACAGACTGTCTTCCAAGTACCCTCTGGGTATATCAGAAGCCCCCTAGCTCCCTTGAAACCTCGCCATGGATAAACTGTCGGCCGACTTGCCGCTAGAGTACACCGAGAACAGCACTTGGAGAGATTACTCACGCGTACGATAGGGTAGTCGGGTTGTACGGCTAAGGGTACGGTTGATCCTCCTTGGTTAGTGCCTTGCAAAATTGGGCTGAGTACTACTGTCAGACCCTTATGTATATTGCGATCTGTAGCACCTGACACTCCTGGAGACCATAGTTCCCTTTTCTATCTGTAGATCACGCATAATCTTTGCCAGATCAGATCTCGCAAGTGGGGTTTTCTCGCAGAAACAACAATCAGTTCTTCCCATTCAGATCTATCAGATCCATCAGATCTGCAGCAGCAATCAGTGCCGCCGTTCAGATCTATTAGATCAGCCATTCAAATCTCTCAGATCCATCAAACTCGTCATCCAGATCTAGCAGTTTGGGCTCTGTAGCCGTCGCAACAATTAGATCCACCATTCAGATATGAGTAGTGGTGTGGGTTCCTATACCTGGGCATGATTTTCGCAGGACTTTTGGCAGCATTGACATTTCTGGGATTCGGCTACTGTAGTATTCCTAAGCAAGGAGTAAAACTTCGTTCAGAGTAAAAAAAAAAAAATCTGAGACCCCCCCTGGGGTGCTTATTGGTGACTTAGCCCATAAGAATTAGGACGATGAGCTGAGTAAGGTGGCACCATTCAATTGTTAGTGCCAAAATAATTCGGGCGGTCCCAAATTTCAAGTACATCGGATCAGTGCATGGTACAAACTAGAGCTCAAGCTATGGTGAATGAGAGGATTGACAGCCTTGAATCACAATTGAAGAGGTCGTGTTGTAGCTGCAGAACTTAAATGCAACACTCTAAGGGCAAGGTGGAGGCATGCGAGGAGGCCTATATTGGCAATGAAAACAATGAGGGTGAATCTAGCCAGTGTCTTCACCTCTTTGCCACCCACCAAAAATCCCATCCGCGACCACCCACGTTGGACATGTATAAATTTGATGGCTCTCACCCGGCTGCGTGGCTAGCACAAATGGAGAAATATTTCACACTAAATTACATGCTGAATAATGCAACTCAGCTTAGTGTGGGTATCATGTACTTGGACAATGAAAGATGGCAATGGTGGCAATGGCATCAATGTTGTTGTGGAAGGCCCTTGACTTGGGAGACATTCAAAAAAGCTCTTATGGATCGCTTTGACCATGAATCTAATTTTTTGGGTTGTCTCACTAAGCTCCGATAGACAGGAACAATGAACAACTATATTTCCGCCTTTGAAGCCTTAGCTTTCTGCACTGGAGGTCTAGACAATGAGTTCTACGTGGAATGTTTTGTCAGTGGTCTTAAAGAAGCCATACAAACACACGTCTAATTGCACCACCCTAGCTCATGGCTACATGCTTGCATGATAGCTCGTGAAGTAGAACGTGCGTTAGTGGCCCAGTCCAATTGCCCAAATTTCATCACCAAGGGTCGCCCCCCACAGGCTCAAGGCACTACCCAAACACTCAAGGTTCAAAAGGTGTCACCAGCAGAAATGGTGGAAAGAAGAAAGCAAGGATTATGTTACTACTGTGATGAGAAATACTCCCCAGGGCATAAATGCCAGGAGCCCAAATTCTTTCAAATTGATGCTATTGATCACAGTTCATCGGAGGAAGCCCCACCACTTGAGGAACCAGAAGAGGAAGAAGAGGACAACCAACAGGACTATGTACCAGAATAACTAGTTATCTCGCTACATGCTTTGGCAGGAATTTCTTCGCCCCAAACTCTCAAAATCAGAGGTTTTATTAAGCATCGCCCAGTAGTAGTCTTGATTGATAGTGGAAATACACATAATTTTATCCATCAAAGAGTCGCGGAAGCAGTGCATTGTTTTGTCCGAGCAGTTTCTAACTTCCAGGTCCAAATTGCTGATGGGGGGACAATGAAATGTGAAGGCCGTTGTGAAAATGTCAAACTTCAAATGGGGGATTATCAGTTAAAGACCCACATGTTTTCCATACACATGGGAGGGTGCAACATTGTCCTAGGTGTTGAATGGCTTGGTACACTTAGCCCAATCACAATGGATTTCCAAGAGTTATATATGAGCTTTAAGCAGAACAACCACACACATACCCTCTACGGACTCCAGGCGGGAGCTCCCTTTATCATCAACTCACATCGGATGGAAAAATTGTTAAAAAAGGGCCACCATGGAGTTATAGCCCAATTTAATGCCATCTAGGCCTTCGAACCCAATTCTCTTCATATTCATCTTGAGATGCAACAGATCTTAAACAACCATCAGCTAGTCTTTGACAAGCCTCATGAGCTTCCACCCTCGAGAGGGGAACATGAACATAGAATTACTTTGGTCCTAGGGGCCCAACCACCAAATGTGCGCCCATATAGATATCCATTCACCCAAAAGAATGAAATTGAAAAAATAATCAAGGAACTCTTGGAAGCAGGCATCATTCGTCCCAGCATTAGTCCTTATTCATCGCCGGTGGTCATGGTGCTCAAGAAAGATCGGGAATGGTGTATGTGTCCAGACTTCAGGGCCCTTAATAAGTTGATAGTCAAAGATAAATTTCCCATCCCAGTTGTCGATGATTTGCTGGATGAACTACATGGGGCTCAATTCTTTACTAAGCTTGACTTTTGCTTGGGCTACCACCAAATTCGCATGAAACAAATAAACATTCCAAAGACTGCTTTCCGAACTCATGAAGGCCATTATGAGTTCTTGGTCATGCCATTCGGTCTTTGTAATGCCCCATCCACTTTTCAGAGCTTTATGAACCACCTGCTCAAATCATATCTCAGAAAATTTGTCCTTGTTTTCTTTGATGACATCCTCATCTATAGTCGCACCTGGGCCACATATCTTCAGCATGTAAATCTGCTCTTGCAACTTCTTCGCAAGAATAAATTATTTGTCATGATGTCCAAGTGCTCTTTTGCCATGGAAGAAGTTGAGTATTTGGGCCACATTGTGGGGCATGAAGGTTTCAGGGTGGACCCCAAAAAGATTCAGGTAATGCAGGATTGGCCTCAACCAAAGACCTTGAAGAGCCTGAGAGGATTTTTGGGTTTCACAGGCTACTATCGTAAATTTGTCTGCAATTATGGTCGCATTGCTAGGCCCCTCACTCAACTCCTCAAGAAAAATTCATTCCTCTGGAATGAGGAAGCATAATAGGCCTTTACAGCTCTCAAACATGCCATGTGTTCTACTCCAGTCTTACCACTACCCGACTTCACCACATATTTTGTGATTGAATGTGATGCTTCTGGTACGGGTATTGGGGCAGTCTTAATCTAGGAAGGTCGACCCTTGGCCTTCAAAAGCCAACAAATAAGTGGGAAGAATCTGGGAAAATCTACCTATGAGAAGGAGATGATGGCCATCTTACATGCAGTAGATACCTGGCGACCATACTTATTTGGGCGACGTTTCCAAATCCGCACAGACCATTAAAGCCTTAAATATTTTTTGGAGCAACGCCTATCCTCACCACAACAAAATAAATGGCTCACCAAAATGCTGGGATATGATTATGAGATAATTTACAAAAAAGGGCGCGAAAATATTGTAGCAGATGCGTTATCCCACCAATTTGAGGAGGAAAGTACCTTGCTCGCAATTTCCCTTCCCATTCCAGACTGGATTGAAGAGGCCTGTAAGGAGTTGTTTTCACATCCCTAGCTCTCCCAACTCATTAACCAATTGTAGGCGGATCCAAATTCCACAGTGGGCTACTCATGGCAAGATGAGATTCTTCGCTACAAGGACATAGTCGTAATATCACCAACATCCACCCTCAAAAGTTCCATTTTGGCGGAGTTGCACTCATCTCCCACTGCAGGACATTCAGGCTTTCAGAAGACATGTGCTCGCACTCGAAGATCATTTTTTTGGATAGGCATGAAAAAGAACATTCTTACTTTTGTAGCTGAATGTGACGTCTGTCAGCGCCACAAAGGAGAAACAGTCAAATCCCCCAACACATTACAACCATTGCCCATCTCGGCCTCAATCTGGACGGAGGTTTCTATGGATTTCATTACGGGTCTTCCAAAGTCAGGAAACAAGTCAGTCATCATGGTGGTTGTGGACAAAATTTCTAAGTATGCTCATTTTTGCACCCTACCCCACCCTTTTACACCGACTTTGGTCACTCAATCTTTCATGGATCATATTTTCAAATTGCATGGCATGCCCACTTCCATTGTCTGATCGTGACCCGATCTTCACCAATAACTTTTGGCAAGAACTCTTCTGGCTACAAGGTACCCAACTACAACTCAGGACTTCTTATCATCAACAAACTGATGGTCAAACTGAAGCAATCAACAAATGTCTGGAGACCTACCTTAGGTGTTTCACTTCAGAAAAGCAACATCTCTGGGTACAGTGGTTACCTCTAGTCGAATGATGGTATAACACCAATTATCATGCCACCACCAAAATGACTCCATATGAAGCAGTTTATGGTCAACTCCCTCCTTCCCCTACTTCTTATATCAAGGGATGCTCGAAGGTACAAGTAGTGGATCAACTCCTACAGAACCACACAACCATGCTGGCCTATCTTAGAGAGAATCTTCATCAAGACCAAAACCACATGAAGCAACAAGCAGATCAACATCGTTCAAAACGCCAATTTCAAGAAGGGGATCAAGTATTTTTGAGGCTGCAACCATATAAGCAAACATCACTCAAAGACAAGGGTTGTCAGAAATTATCTCCAAAGTTCTATAGACCGTATCAGGTACTTCAACGCATTGGAGAAGTCGCCTACAAGCTAGCATTGCCATCCATTGCAAAAATCCATCTAGTCTTCCAGGTCTCATGCCTCAAGAAAGTGATTGGGAACCATTGCAGAATTCAAACCAATCTACCTAAAGTGGATGAAGAAGGATCAATATGGCTCCAACCTGAAGAGGTTCTTGACACACGAGAACGACACCTGCGTGGTCGCATGATCAAGGAAGTCCTCGTCAAGTGGAAAGACACCTCTCCGGAAGATGCAACATCGGAACCAACTACTATCCTTCAGCAGTTTCCACAACTTCAGCCTTGAGGACAAGGCTATTCTTATGGGGGAGGGCATGTTAGGGTCCAACCCTAACCCCCTTATTTATGTAATAGGATCAAATCATAGTTATAGAGTCAATAAAGACCATATTAATAATTGTAAGTGGTTAACCCACATTTAATGAAGGGACCATAGTTAGTTGCAAATGGGCCATGGTATTAGATAGATGGTATTAATAAGAACCATGGTATTGCCCCATGGTATTGCATGTATGAATCCTATGTAAAGGATAGAGACTCTCCTCAAGGAGCATCGTGTCTTATTTTGTAATTGAGCTTAGCTCTATTGGAGGTTGCCCCTTCGAAGGCAAGTGAAAATTGCTTTCTGAATAATAAAATACTTGCTGTTATTTCTCATTGTTCTATGTTTTGGGTATATTTCTTCGCATATTTGGTTTTCTGGTATCATCTTGCAGGTTAAGAGCATAACAAAAAGACCCGACAAAAATAATCTATTAGTGGCTTCTAGCGCCAAAATTTTTGATGGCCAAAACCGACTATAATCAACATTGGGGAGATCACTTGGTTAGGGCCCCAATTAGGCCTTTACCTATTTGGATGGTGACTGTGACTGGTTAAAATAGGTCCAATTACTCTTTGTCTACAACTAGTCTATGAAAATTTAATATAATCTAAACTAATTTATATATACAAATCTAAGTCTAACATTGTTCTTTGCATGTTAAAATATGATATTCATTGCTTTTATCAATAGGAAAAGGGAAAATACTTTCTTTCTTGCAGCATGCTCGCAAGAGGCAGTCTTTTGTGATCGCTGAAATGAGGGCTTAGCCAAGCCATAATGAAGGTTGCTCCTATGAAAGGAAACTTTTGAAAATGCATCTAATTAAACTAATATGTAAAACGTAATATAATATAAATGCAGGAAATAAAAGATAAATCCTAAACTATCTCGATTAAGAGAAGATGTAGATCTCGTCCTAATCAAGAACAAAGCATTAAAAAGGGGAAGGTATGTGATTGAATTTAAGATAAATACACTAATTTGGAACATAATTAAATCAAAATCCCATTACCATAAAAGAAATAACAAGAAGCTCGTAAATCGAACAATAGTGCATGGAAATTAAAACTTATTATTAGCTCCAAATCTTTGGGGAATTTCTCCCGAGTTGATGTGGACATGAGGTTGGCTTGGAGGACAAACCTAACTATATGGTAACTAAAGTAAATGTCGTGATTGGAGAGGAAGAGAGTTATAATAGGGAAGAGGCCCCACCAATAACATGTAACCCTGATGCTTTCTTCCCCAAAGAAATCACAAAGGAAAGATTGAGAACCTAAGGGGAGAATTTTCCTTTAGGATGATGAAGATAGAGGGGCCTGCGTTAAAATATTTATGCCAATACAAAGGGATTTTGCTTATTCAAGGGCGTGGCTATGATGATTATAGTACGGAGTTCTCGGCTGTGGTGGTTCTAGGCCTTTGGGCCTTTTAATAAACCATTATTATATATACATATTAATAAAATATTAAAATATATATTACATTATAATAACTTCAATATAAAGTTTTTGAAAACTAATTAATAAATAATGAAGTATTAATTAAATTAAAATAGACCAAAGAAAAAAATAAATTAATAAAAATATCTTTACATCCTTTTAAATTAATTTAATTTATAAATAAGTTTATATATATATATATATATATATATATATATATATATATATATATATATATATATAATATATACACCACTTAAGTGACGAAAAATATTAAATTAAGACTAATTATATCTTTTCAACCGTGCAACAAAAGTAGGCGAAATCTCTATCATTAGAAAGAAGTAGTGAGATGAGAGTAATGGAACCGTCAAAAATGAAAATATAAGTCAAGAAAATGAACAAAATGAAGCAATTCAAAGGTAATATTAATCAAATTCATATGGAGGGCTTAATAATTTCGAAAAAATTAAAGGGAGTGGTTGTATGGGAGATGTGTAGGTGTAATGTAAGTATGTATATATGTCAACATTTCTAAATTTTAGCTCTTGAATTTATATTTATATACATGTTATTTTTATCCGTTTTTATGTAAAGACTTAAATTAGGGTGGGAAGTAACTGATGGTAAATATGTTATTTACGTAAATATGAACTATTTTCAAAGATTTTATTTGTGGATTAAAAAATCACTACACAAATATCTAAAAATCATGCATGAATATTGGAAGCATATCCATACATTATAGCACAAAATATGTGATGTTATCCACATAACATTATATTATGCAAAAACTAGAATAATATGGTCCAATTAAATATTTGGAAAGTTTTTTTAATAATATTGAAAAATAAGTATTTGTTATTTAATATTATACATTTAAGTTGCATTGGTCAATGCTAAACTAATAATGGTATATGGGAAAAATTATTGGTAGAGTCTTGGACTAATAATAATTTTGTAACTATATTTAAAACTAATTAATAAGCACATAAACAATTAAAACTTACAATAAACTTAATAAACGTACAATATAACAAGATTTTTAACGATGGATATTCACCCCCACATTACCATGGATATTATTAACTTGTAAATGTGTTTTCTCACAGTACCATGAGCCAATATGTGGACTCAACATGTTGAACTTATAATTATTTACATGTTATTTCTACCCATTTTTTATGTAAATGTAAAGAGTTGCTTAAATTATGGTCCGAAGTAACTCATGGTAAATATGTTATTGACATGAATATGAACTATTTCATTTTTTTTGGATTAAAAAAATCATTAATATAAAAATCATGCATGAATATTGGAACCATATCCATAAGTTATGGCATAAAATATGTGTCGAAGTTATCCACATAGCATTATATTATAGAGTAGTCTAAAAAAACCCAGAAATTAGCCCGAAAAATAATGGAAATTCTGGCAAGATTATGACAAAATCCCCCAGAAATTTTTGAAAATCTCGGTTACAACTGTCAAATTTCAGGATTTTGGGTACTCTAGGGGTTCTTGATGGTGCAAAATCCATTTTCACCATAAAATAATGATATAAACACTCAAACATTCTGATTTTTGATTTTTTTTTACAGGATTCCGCAAATTTGTGGCATCCGTAGACAACACCTTATATTATGCAATATAACAATCAAGTTAGGGTCCAATAAAATGTTTTAAAAACACATTTTTAATAATATTGAAAATTAAATATTTATTATTCAAATTTAAACATTATAAGTTGTATTGGTTAGTGCTAAACTAATAATGGTCAACTGCCGAGTCTTGCCTTGGTAGGGACTATTAATGATTTTGTAACCATATTTAAAGTTAATTAATAAGCTCACAAAAAATTAATACTTACAATAAGCTTACAATATAACAAGATTCTTAACCATGGATATTCACTCCCATATTACCATGGATATTATTAACTTGTAAATAGGCTTTTTTATAATACCATGGGCCAATACCATGTCTTATCAATACGTCATGCTTAAAACTTATAACTCATTTCTCAATTAAAATAAAATATTGATTTTAATTGTTTTTTATAACATTTTTAATTATATATTATATTATAATACTCTACCCTCACTAACTACATCTCGAGAGATTTGATCCCTCTCGGTGCTTGCCTAAAACAGATCTGGAGTTAAAATGGATTTGGGCTTTTTTATTTTATAGGAATATTTTTATTTTTGTTGTTATTTTATTTCTTTATTTTATTTTTGACAAAGTAAAATGTTTATTTACATTACAATTAAATACTTTATATATATATATATATATATATATATATATATATATTATGTAATTTGACTTAGTCAAAATGTTAAACATTACATTACAACATCTCTACCATACTTGGCTGGAGAGCACATTTTAGTGCAAAAACATTTTGTGGATATTCCATAGAGATTAAAGCAAGGTTTTAATAAAATGAAATATGGGAATACTGTTATATATAAAGATGTAAAATTTATATAATACCAACCTAGATCCATCTTAACTCTTGATATACCAAGCGTTGAGAGGGATCAAATCTCTTTTCACTCCAAAAGAGGAATCTCAAGAGAGTTAATCCCTCTCGGTGCTTGGTATATCCAGAGTTAATATGGATCTAAACTGGTTATATTCCTTTCAATGTTACAATACATTATATACATGTTGAAACATTCATAAAACCCATATCCATTAACCCTGGATTAGAACATAACTGTAGTTCTCTTGGCCATATTTACAAAATACCATGAGAAAAACCATCATGCCTAAAATTATGTTTAAAACTGTGTGTAGGTCATCCACCATCCTTGGGCCCATCCAACCGTCCTTGGGTCTGCATAATAATAATAATAATAATAATAATAATAACTATTATTATTATTCCCTCGATCAGGGTGACGAAGTGGGTAAGAAGTCATAATGGTGATGTAGAAGTGGGGAGGTGCGAGTACTTCTTACCACAGCTCGCATGATGGTAAGGCCGAACATGGAGAGGTACTGCAAAGCAGATGAGAGAAGTGGCGGAGGAATGTCGGGAAGAGGAGAGGTGGTGAGGATGGTGGTGAAGGAAGGATGGGACAATAGGTTGATGGGAGGGAGTATGAAAGAGGGGGTAAGAAAGGAATGGTGGTCAAAGTGAAAGAGAAAAGAAGAAGGAGTGCGTCGAGGAAGCCAGACAAACAACCAGCATATAGGAAGCGTGATATCAGGTATGTATATTGTCTCTGCTCTGTAATTCAAACATCAAATTGTAGTATGTTAGGAGGGGCAAGAAATCTGTGTCAGGGAGGGAATGAACGACCTTGTGCAGAGGTTCTGCTGTATAAATAGCGTGGGAACCAAGAGAGAGAAGGGCCCGATAGCTCAGCTCTGAGGCAAGAAAGGAGAGGGGGTATAAATAATAGGGAGGGACATGCTGAGTTCAAAACCCGGGATACAAAGGATATTATAGAAAGTTTCAGGGAGGTTGGGAGGTCTGATAGTCTAGAAAATTTCTCTAGATAGGGAGCCTATGAAGGCGAGGGAAACCCAAGCAGCAAAAGGGAGCTAGTTTGGGAGGGGAAACCGGGAAAGAAATAAAGAATGAAGGAGATGACCTCCCATGGGGGGGAACACTAAAAAGCGAGGGAGTAGTGCCAGCCAACAAAATAGAAAGGGAGAGAATTTTAGTCAACAGACCCATGGGTTCACTATCCTGGGGCAGCATCGAGAAAGGGTTAGCCTGTTGGAAACTAAGGAGGGGGAATGGGGAATTGGTGGAGAGACAACACCCAGAGACCTGAAAGAAAAACAGGGAAGAGGGAATAGGGAGAAGGGGTGGACAATACCAAGTTCATTGGGATACTTGGGAGAAAAGGAGTGCAGTCATGTAAGAGATAGTGTAGGTAGAAAAGAACCCCCAGAAAGAATGGGAATTTGGGTGGGGAACGATGGTTTTATCCTGACTAAGTATTGTGCACATTGTGAATAGATAGAAGGGGCTGAAGACATGGCACGGGCAACCAGAAGTCACGGTCGAAGAGGTAGGGCAAATAATGGACCGTGCTCACAGGACAATGGTCCCTTAGGCAAAAGGATTAGAAGATGTCCCATGGAGGAGACCGTGAAGGAAGTAGCTAGGGCTTATATGAAAGACACATATGCAGGGATCAGAAAAATCATTGAGGAGATGGAAGATAGGGTTAAGGAAGAAGGCTCGGAGGAAGATATGGAAGAGTGGAGAGACCTCATTCTTGATCCTGGCAATACTAGAGGCTGGATGTCTCAATACAAACAGACTTTACACTTGTACTGGCTCATGAAGAGGCTGGCTGGAAAAGTGGTGGAGCAAGTATCCATGGGGATGGCATTGATAACCTAAGATATGCCTGACTTTAAAAGAGAACTACAAACCATTCAGTTCTAACTATGTAAATAGGATATGAGACTGGATCGTATATAAAGACACATCGCCTGTATCGTGGAAATGACACCAGCAAACGAAGGCTCAGCCAAAGATCCAGCAGTCGTTGAGCCAGACTAGGATGAGCCCAAGGAATAGACTGAGCTCATGATCTCAGGTTACTATTTTTTTAGTGGATGGTTTATAAATAGTTCAGTATATATAGCTTGGGTAGAAAGACTGTTAATTTACCAATTTTGGATGGCGTATAATATGCATAGCTGGCCAAAAGAATTGGTTTCCCACTGGGCAGGTTGAGGCCACCTATTGACAGTATGTGGATTCGGCTTGTTTTTATATAAATAGAAAAGGAGGACCTACCTAAGCTTACAAAAAAAAAACTATTATTATTATTATTATTATTATTTCAGGGCACTGCCTCAAACCCTGTCTAGGGGGGCTACCGCCCTGCTGCAAACCCCCTAGCAAGGGGCTTCCACCCTCCCTGTGAACCCCCCATTGCACCCAATACATCGTAAAAATACATGTAGCTAGTCATGCAAAGAATATAACACATACCCAACAAATAGTAGAGGTAAGGCTAAGGATCTTTTGTTTGTTGATGACTTGAAGCACAATTTACTTAGTGTTTCATGGATGTGCGACCAAGGCTATGATCTGTTATTTAGATCTAAAAACTGCCAATCAAGTCTATAGGCATAGGTGAGGTAATAATTGAAGTTTTTAGGATAGATAGTAATGTCTACATTCAAAAAGAAAACTTAGAGAAATGTTGTCTAACTAATATTTATGAGAGCTAGTTGTCATTGGCAGTATATTGTTGCCATTGATGTCAATAGGTGTTTAGCTTCATTGCCTTTGTATCTGGTCCTATGCATGTTCTTAGTTGGCTATCCTACTCCTATTTGCTTGTTATAATGGCTAAAGCTTACATCCGAAGCTGAGCTGCAAATGTGGTTTAGAAGGCATACTTATATGAGGCAACATAGGTGGATGGTGGATGACAGAGTGTTATAAGCATCTTGTCATGCTACTAGCTACATTATAATGCAACTTCTTAGAGTATATGGCATGTTACTATTACAAATGGTGTGATGAAACCTTGAAGCATGTGTTCGATTAGTTGTAGATGTTTGGTTATGCAGTGTTGAGAACAAAAAGGAAAAACCATGAGAAATTACCAAGGATTTGACCATGGTATTTGGTGTGAGAGCTTAAATGGTTAATTAATTTATTTTATTTGATAGGGTCATCATGGGGTATGGAATGTAATTAATGTTTTTTATTTGGTCTGTTGTGATGAGAAGAAATATTATAAATGTATTATGCTAGTGTTGGAGAAAGTAGGGCTACAGTGCATAATGGTGCCTCTTGTATACTTGTAGCATTGATTAACATAGTTTCAAAGATTGAGTTGCAGACTTGAGATGTTGTTGTAGTGTGCATGTATTGGGCCCAGTATAAAATTTTTGAAATGAGGTCTACATAGAGGTTGAGGAGGTTGGGGCATTCGACAAGTGGTGGCTTTCCAAAATAGGAGTATGGCTTCTTATTGGTAGTGGCCAGCGAACATTTGAAAAAAGGTTGGGGCTTTCTAGCTGGTGGTGGCCAACAAATTGTGGGAGAAATTGTGTCTCCTAGCTAGTAGTGGCTAGCTTATCTATGTAAATATTTGATTGACAAATAATAGAAAATGAGAAGCAACACAACAACAAGAAGGTGGTTTTCTTTCCCTCAAGGGTTTCGACTAGTTATTATTGTGTCTCCTCATGCATGATTTTATTGATATCTATTATGGTGTTTATGTGTTAATTTTATGTTGAGATTACATATTTAGATCAACTGTGTTACGTTGGGTTATTGACCATTTAACATTTTGGCGAAAAAGTATTAAAATTTTATAAATCTTATCACTATTGATTCACCGCCTCTAAGTAGTGATCTGATTTCCGATGAGTAGTATCAAAACTAGTGCCTTGATTTGTAGCTTAATTGTTGGAAGGTATGTCTAGGAAAATCATGGGTTATCAAGATGCTCCACTACTCAATGTTGCAAATTTTCAAATATGGAGAGAGAAGTAAAGTCAGAAATATCTACTCGAGGATCTGTAGCTTAGAAAGTGGTGATAAATGGTTATGGCGATAAACCCCCTTCAAAACAAGCTTAGATATTGGATGCACATGCCCGATGTGTAATATGTGATGATCTTCAAGATTGGGACATTGAGAAAATCATGGATCTCGAGACTGCAATAGAGATCTAGGATAGGCTACATGCACTAAATGGAGAAGAAATCTTGAGAAATGATGGAGAAAAGGAGAGATCTACTAAAGATCAAGCTAAGCTTAGCTTAGCATTGGCCAAAATAGAAAATATCGCATCATAAAATATATATCTGAAAAGGCTCCTTGAAATACTTGAAGAAAGGGAGTGCAATTTTAAGAAAGAAATTTACGATCTGAAAACCCGGCTAGAGGAGGTAAGAAGAACTGAAGAGGAAGTGAGTAATCAACTAAAAGAGACTAATGAACAATATGAAGAATCAAGAGTTGAGGTAGACTCTACAAGAAATAAGTCACAGAGTAATAGATCTAGTTTGGAGGCAACTACTATAAAATCAAAATACCAAGAAGGCCAACAATTGAATAAAAAAAATGATATTAGGTGCTTCGTTTGTTGTAGTTCTGGACATATAACAGTTGGTCACAAACAAAAAAGGATAAATCCTCATCAGAATCGATAGTTGAAGATGGAGCATAAAAGAAGACCTTCACATCCAAGCAATCAAAGGAGATCATTATTGGTTAATAGGTATAAAAACTCCTTTTATGGTTATTGCTACATATGTAATGGTTTTGGGAATAAGGTTGTTGAATGCATGACTTATGTGAAGAAAAAGAATAAAAGGATGATCAACAAAAAAATTGAGCCTTTTTACACCATTCCTTGGTCACATTAGATGTTTTACATGTGACAATTTTGACCATATAGCCAAGGATTGCAAGCTGTCCACTGCTCTTAAGGAATCTAGTCAAAAGAAGAAGTTTATGCAAAGAAGAATTTAGAGAAGAATAGAAAAGTCAGAAAGAGATAAAAAAAAGAAGAAGGAATATCAACACCATATTAGGGTTGGGAAGAAGAAGGAATATCAAGAAACTCCTAAGAAAAATTGAGGCCAACTTGGCTTAAGGAGAGCATATAGTAGAAAATGCATAAGCTCAGGGGGAGCTCCTCCAAGGAAAGAAGGTTTCATTAGTGTAGATAGTAGTTGTTTCAGTGAAAAAGATTTGTCTTATTTCAGGTTTGAATTAAATTGTAGCATGCCCTCTTTTGATCCTGTGCACAAGTATGCAACACCATGATATGATCTAAAATTGATACAATGAATGCTTGTGGTAAAAAGGCACTGAGTAATATGCTGTGTTGATGCACTTGGAGACTTATGTCAGTCCATGGTTAAATTGCGCATTTGCAACAAGAAGAGAGTTAAGTTAGCATCCTAAATTCTGTAAATGTAGAAAATAAACACAACATTTTGTATTGAATAAAAATAAATAAAGGGGGTAAAATGGTGTGCATTGAAAATAAAGCAGGGTCGATTGACTCAAGCTTGGGTCTCCTCTCTATTGAACACATTTTGTAGAAATTTTGAATAATTTAACACATATTCAACAGAGATTATCTTGATCATGTACTATTGCGGAAAACATACACAATAGATAAGCTCCTCTATGTTGATCATCAATATAGAAGCATCAATAACAATAAAACATCAAGAGCATTCACACATTAAC
>APFE030915719.1:3756-19478 GCA_000404065.3 Pinus taeda
AAGTGTTTGATAAGGTACATGAAGGATAGGGGAAGGTGGATGAACATCAGGAAACAATTTTTGCCGATGATTTGACCATCCAAGAGAAATTGGCTTCAAAACCCTAGGAGAGGGAAATGAACTTGCCAAGGCACAACTGAAGCATGAACAAGATGTAAAATGACTCATTAGACACTGACATGATAATGACAACCCCATAAATGATGATAGACTCAGCTAAATGATGACATAGACCGCCATTTGGACAACTTTAGAAGGAGTGAAAGCAAACCCTAGACCTAATGCCTAGTGACCAAATTTTGCTTGAAAACTCTTTGAAATGACAAAATTTGACCTTGACACTTCAAAATAACTTTGTAAGAGCATAATTGATCACTGGAGGAAGGCTGTAAAGACTCACACTAACAGGTGCCACGTGCTACACTGACTAGGACTTCAGTTTTTGTTTTCAAGCTGAGGGTGGCCAAGTTAACTGCCCTCTAACTTATAAAATCGAGCTTTTCATTTCCCTACACTTTATTATATCGTACCTAGGGAAGAACTCAGATGAGATGCTACATGAAGGAGGATGGCTCTACTGTGCTTCTTTTTATTCAACAAATTGATTTTCCTTTGATCTTTTTTTGTATATTTCTTCTTGTTGATGTGGTTGTTTGGTTTGTTGCTATGTGCAGGTGCTTGGTATTTTTTTTGCTATTGCTGAGTTCTGAATGGTAGTTACAGTGTTTGTAGGGGTGTTGTAGGTCCTTACCTACCTTGGTGCTGAAGCAGAGTGCATGGAGAGTTGGTGTTGTGAGAGCACAGACTACTACAGGGTTTCCTGTAGTTACTACAGGAAACCTGTAACTGCGTTTTTCATCATTTTTTGTTTTTTGTTTTTCACTTGGAGGAGGAATAGGTGGTGATGTAGGAGCGGAAATATTGGAAATTGGGGAGTTGGAGTGGTAGGTGAGTGAGGCCAATTATGGCATGGCCCTTAGACTTTTCTATTTTTTTGTATATATATCGTTTTGTATATTTTTTTATTTTATTTTTTCTAAGTGGTTTTGGATGGACATGGAGGGTGGTATGGTCATGAGTTGGTGTTGGGTGACAGGTGGTTAGGTGTACGGTCCCCTATTTCAACCCAAAACAAGATTGCATCATCATTTCCAAATCAGATTTCCATTCCTGTAGAGTTTCAGGACATCCTATAGTACTACGGGAAACTCCTATAGTAACTACAGGAAATCTTGTAGAAGTCAAAACATTACCTGCTAACTAGTTTTGGATACCTGGAAGTGAGGATGGATGATGGAGACATTGTAGGCATGGGAGATATCAAGTGAATTAATGAAGAATGGGTTGTTTCTTGGCTTACCGTCCTCTAAACTTTGTGTCCTCTGTTTCCTTTAAAAACCTACAAAACTCACATAATTTTATTAGTGAGTAGGCTTGAAGTCCCTACCATTTTATTTTCTTTTTTCTTTTTTCTTTTTCTCTATTTTTTGGAAAGGCACATAGGTCACCTCAAAGTAGGCTTTCAGCCTGTCTTCCTTCCCTAGGTGCCTCAAGGGAGGTTTTCACCTAAGTCCCTTATTGTTTTTTTTTGTTTTTTCATTTTTTCGAAAAATAAAATAGTCTTCAAGAATTTGGTGAGCTAGAAGATGAGACACTTCCAAGCACATTCACTTCCTTACTGATGGTATTGATGAACTCTTCCCTTGACAGAGGTATTTTATAGGCTTTCAATCTGTATCCATTGACCAGCAAGGGGATACCTTCTTCATCAATGGTTCTTACTTGCATAGCCTCATTGTCATGGTACTTCTGTATTAGATTTGGGCCTAGCCACCTGGTCATAAATTTTCCTTTGAAGTCCTTGAACGTGGAGTCATGTAGAAGAGCCCAATCACCTTTTTGAAAAACTTTGTCTTTGATGTTTTTTTCGTGCCAAACCTTTCTTTGTACTTGAGTCACCTCTATGTGTAGGAGGGCTTGCATCGTGAATTCATCTAAACCATTGTGATGGAGAAACCTCTCTTGATATGCCCTTGTAACATCAAAATCCAACTATGGTTCCATTCTCAAAGTGTTGTACTCAAACTCAATGGAAAGCAAAGCCTTCTTCCCATAGAAAAAATCATAAGGGGTGAAGCCAGTGGTTGCCTTGCAGGTTGTATTATAGGCCCAAGTGGCATCCACTAGTCTATCAGCCTAATCGTTTCTGTTGTTGCTCACAACCTTTGTGAGAATTATTTCCAATGCTTTGTTGGTAACCTCTACTTTTCCATTGGCTTGAGGATGGTAATAAGTTGACTTCATTTCCTTGATATTATGCTAACTCAATAGATTCTCAATCAGGTTTGAGGTGAATTAAGCACCCTGATCAGTGACTAGGTCTCTAGGGTACCCAAACTTGTAAAACACATTCTCCCCTAAGAACTCAACCAATTTCTCTTATGTTTCTATCTTGACAGCCTTGGTTTCAGCCCACTTTGTCAAGTAATCAATGCACACAATTATGTACTTTTTATGCCCTCATGGTGGATCAATGGGCACAATGAAATCCATGTCGTACTTGACAAATGGCTCAAGATTCACTTGATGTTTCAAAGGAATTCATCCCTGGGAGTAGGTTTCTCCATTCTTTGCATTGGTCACATCGACTAGTATATCTTCTTTCATCTTGGTGGAGAGTGGATCAGTAGTAGGTAGCTAGCAGTACCTTGAAGGTTGTCCTCTTGGCTGTAAAGAGGCCTCCACAAGGCCCATCATGATAGGCTAGAATGATGTAAAAGACTTCCTCCTCCCTAAAACATCTCCTAAAAATTTGATCTGGGCCTAGCTTGAAGAGATTGCCCCCAATCCAAGTGAATGGTGTGCTCTTTCTTATAATTATATTGTTTTCCTTTGAGGACAAATTTTGAGGGAATTGTGTAGCCACTAAGTAGTTGGATATGTCAGAAAATCATGGAGAGATAAATGAAATAACGAATAGATGATCATATGGTAGTTGATTTTCAACCATTCCTTCCCACCTGCAGTCAAAGAAAGTCTAGACAAAAAAATATGCAACTATATTTTCTCTACCAAGCTTATCAATTATATTTAGATCAAACTGTTGCAATAAAAGAAACCAACTAAATATTTTGGCATTCACATCAGGCTTGTTCATCAAATATTTAATAGAAACATGGTCATTATGTACAAAGGTCTGGTAACCAATGATGTAATATCTAAATTTATTTCTGTCAGTCATAATATAGTTCAATTCAGCCTTGGCTAGATTTTTGCTGATGAAATAAATGGCATAAGGTAACTTGTCATCTATTTAGCCTAGAGTTTCTCCTGTATATTTTTTAGAGGCATCCACATGGATGTGGAAAGGAATAACCCCATGTGGGCCTCGAAGTATAGGTGCAGTAGTCAACTTGTCCTTTAGGGTTTCTAGGGCCTCTTAGCAGCTTTCAAACCAGAAAAATTCAGAGTCCTTAGCCAATAGTCCAAACAAAGGCGAGACTACTTTGCTGAAGTCCTTTATGAACCTCCTATAGTATCCAGCTAAGCCTAAAAAACTTATGATGTCCCTCTGCTTCTGAGGAGTAGGGACCCTCTTAACGATAGAAATTTTATTTGGGTACACTTGCAGTACTTCTTGGGATATTGAGTGACCTAGAACAATCCCTACATTAATTAAGAACTCACTCTTCTCAGGACTAAGGGATAAGTTCATTTCAATGATTTTTTTAATTACTTTCCCCAAGTAGAGAGAGCCTCCAGGAAATCACACCCATAGGGATTGAAATCATCCATATAAATTTTCACATAGTCATGGACTAGCTTTGCAAAGATGCTTAGGACTACCCTCTAAAATGTGGCAGGGGCATTACATAATCCAAAAGGAAGGACTTGATAAGAAAAGGTATCCCAATGAAAAGGTAAGATGGTTTTTTCTTGGCCCTCTGGGCTGATCTAGATCTGATTGTAACCATTAAATCCATCCATGAAAGAGAAGAACTTATTTCCCACAAGACCATCCAATACTTGGTCAATGAAAGGTAGAGGGAAATGGTATTTTTTTTGTGGCTTTGTTTATCTCTATGTAGTCAACACAAATCCTCCATTTTCCATTATTCCTTAGGACTAGAACCAGAGGAGACACCCACTCACTATCTAAGATGGTGTAAATGAACCTTGCATCCAACAACTTCTGCAGTTGTTCTTTAACTATATCTTTGAGGGTTGGGTTCATTCTCCTCTGAGGTTGGCACACTGGCTTGTAACATTCCTTGATGTGAATGTGGTGTGTACACACTGAAGGGTGCACTCTGTTCATTTCCTTATAACTCCAGGCAAAGGCATCCAAATGCTCTCTTAGCATGTCACATAACTCCTTTTCTGATGTGCGGAGGGAGGGGTTGATTTTCAATGCTCTTTCTCGACCAAATTATATCATATTGACATGAGTAAGACTTGAGTCAACTAGGCATAAATCATTCCAAGGGTTATCTTCACCTTTATTTACTAACTCATCAAGGGACATGGTGTTGGGGGGACGATTCTGGAGGATTTGATCAATCAGGTTCTCCTCATCAAGTTGGGCCCCTCCTATAGTAGTATCTAGGGTACAAAATGGGTAGGAGCTGGTAGATTAGACTTCATCTTTTGCCTCCTCTTCCAACCATAAAGGTAAGTCATCCTCTAGATATGGTTGACCAGGAGGGTACCAGACCAATTGTTTGGAAAATTGTCCATTTTTAATGGTCATATGCCCATCCCTGCAACTTATGTATGCATCAGTAGTGGCTAACCATGGTCTTCAAAGGATGAAAGGATAACCATAGAACTTGGTCTTAGGTTGGACAACTAAGAAGTCTGCATGGTATTCCAAGGAATCAATGGATACCATCACATCCTCAATAACTACCGCAGGAGCTACTATGGATTTGTCTGCAAGCTGCAAGATTTTTGTGGTCTTCCTTAATGATCCTTAGAGATTCAGTTTAAGAATAGTCTCCTTAGTCATCACATTGATTGCAGCCCCAAGATTGATCAAGGTATGGGGGATAATGATACCATCAATGTGCATATCTACCAAAGGACTTCTAGGGTCTAGATAGTTCGGGGAAATAACTCATCCCAACATTAAGTAAAACAATTGTCCAATGACATTAATGGTAGGGGTGTCTTTCTTTCACCTCCCAATATGTTTGCAACATTTCTCCTTGATTAACTTGTTATAGATGGGGACATCCTTGATAGCTTGGAGCAATGGTATTTTAACACACAAGTTTTTCAATTCACCCAAAAGTTTAGTTTCTTCTTGGGTGTGATGGATATGATGGATTAATCTCTAAGGAAAAGGAGGTGGATTGGTTTGAGGAACATTCTCCTGATTTTCCTCTTCAAGCTCCTCAGGTGGAGATGGAGATTGATTATCTAGAAGCATTATTCTAGACTTGAGGCTGATTTCTTGAATTTCCATAGCATAGGGAGGCTAATAGGTCTTTCCACTATAGAGCTACTGTGCCTGTTTGGTGGTTGGGTTTGGATTTGGATTTGGTTGAGCAGGCATCTAGGGTTGTGGATCAAGGTGAAGGAGGTGTGGTTGAGATGGACATGGAGGCAGTAAGGTTGGAGATTAGTTGTATGTGGGCCTCCACCCCTGGGATGGTGTACTCCATTGAGGTTGTGGGGGGGGCATATGGATGAAATGATTGATTGGCAGGTTGGAAATGGTATTGAGGTACAAAATACCAAGGAGAAGGTGTGGACCATGAATGATGAGAAGGAGGAAACCAAGGGGGAATGGATGCATTCTAGTCAGGTTTGTAATATGAATAGGATGCCCATTCATTCCTTACTGGCATGTTCGAGGTCCTTGAGTCCTACTTTGGTTGATATAGCAGAGTTGTTCAGTCACATGTTCAGTTCCTTAATACACAAATTTCAATACAGACAAAGAAGGGCACTTATCTATGGAGTGGTTCTCCTCACATACGAAGAAGATCTCTAAAAGATTTAATGGACATTCAATTCTAGGGTACCTTCTAGTGCATCTAGGGCAAAAGAGACCTAATGCTCTTTCGGCTTCCTCCTGCTTCCTCCTGATCTACACGATGTCCATTTGCAGAGAAAGGGTATGCAACATTTCACTCTTGAAGTCTTCCAACATGTTCCCAGTTTCACTTTTGATGGATGTGTTGGAGGATGATGAACTGGGTAAAGCTTGTCTAGCCCTACCCTTCTTTTTGGCTGTGCGAGAATGATTTTTTAAAACCATCTTGATATCATCATAGGATAACTAGTAGATGTCCTCTCCTGACAACACGTTTAGGGTTTCTAGGAGATCTTCCCCAATCCCTATAAGAAGGAATAGCTTGAGTGATTCAGGATCGATGGTGCATCTAACCCTTTTGTAGGTGAGTTTGAACCATTCCTCATAACCTTCCAAAGAATCATAATATCCAAAGGTCATTCTAAATATTTCCTCTTTGGTATCTTTGGACCTGTAATAATCCTTGTACTTATTGTTGAAGGCTTGTTCCATTTGAGCCCAGGTAGTGATGTTGTCCCCCGGTAAACCCATGAACCAGCGCAAAGCTGCATCCTTAAGGGTGGATGGGAATAGTTTTAACTTTTGGTCGTTAGAGGTATAATCACAAGCTCTGCATGTGACAAAAAACTCAAACAAAAAGGTACCAGGGTCCTCTAAGGTTAAGCCATGGAAGTGAGGAAGGGAAGAGAGGCTTATGTTTTTCATCCTAGCATCTCCATTAGTTTCTCTTATGGGAAAAGTACCCTTCGTTCTGTTTTCAGCTCCATTTCTATTTTCAATCCCATTTCTATTTTTAGCCATGGTGTAGGTTGGTGGAATGGTTTATTCTTCTTCATCCCCAATAGGCTCTTCAAAGATATCTGGTTGGTTGCCTAATGGTTCCTCTAGCTCAAAACCACCAAAAACGAGGGAAGGTTGGATGTTAGATGGTGTGGGGGTATTTGGAAAAAATTTTCCTAAGTTGTCTCTTCTCCTATGAGGCATGAAAGAATTTTTTTTTCTTTTTTTATGGTTTTTCATAACTACTTGTAGAATGGAAACAAAGAAAAAATTGCAATTAACTATTGAATGCAAAACAAAAGGAAAGAAAGAATTACATATTTACTAAATGTTAAATGGAAACGAAAGAAGAAATCACATCTACCTAGACAGATCCCCGATGATGATGCAAAAAAATGATGAGCTCCAGTATTGTAGCAAGGATGTTGCAACTTCTAGGGCTACCAACTTTACTTCAACAACCTAGGGTTCGTACAAACTTGGAGGTGATAGTGTTGTATACATAGTAGATGAAATCATGTACTCTGGTCACTTTTCAACTGGGGTGATCGACCACTATGTTTTTTCAAACCAATATTCTATTGACTAGAAGCAGTCTGCCTATTAACAACAAATGGAAAACTATATTTAATGCTGAAAGGAAATGTTGGCTACTCTAGGAAATGAAAATGTTGAATGGGAAAGTGCTACAAAACAACATAAAATTATCTACCTAAGCATTTACACATATTACTTGAAAAAGAGACCTAATTTAACCTTACATTCTAACATCTTGTTATTTAGACTAAGTAATCATGGAAATTATCCTAAACCTACTATTACATTTGTATGCATCTACTAACTAGAAATTGTAGAAAAGAGTCTTTTTTAAATTAAATTTTATAAATGTAAATGCTAAGTGAACCAATCTGATCTTTTGTAGGGGAGAAAGGTATGGGGAAGCAAGCTTAAAATGGTACTTAGGTTATGGAGTGCAAGTGGAGGCCTAACCGAAGCTTAGATGATCATTTTTCTCAACTCGGGCTTAAAACAGGCTGCTACAGGGTTTCCTGTAATACTACAGGATGTCCTGGTTTTACTGCATGATGTCCTGGTTTACTACAGGAAACAAGCTAAAAGATATAGGAAGGTAGGAGAGGTGGGATAAAGTGTGGGAAAGGTGTTTGATGGTGGAATAAGGCATAGTTGAGGTGTACACTACCCAAGGCTTAACCCAACTCTTCAATATGGTTGGATTTGCTTAAGGGAGATGTCCACGTTGCTACAAAACAAAAATTTGGATTAGGCGTTGGTAAAATTTGGCGGTATGGGTGAAGAAGACTTGGATGAGGCTAGTGAAATGAGGTCTCCATAGATATTAGAAGCTATGGGAACAACACACATTATTTCCTTCATTTATGCATAACTTCATTTAAATATGGAAAAGATGAGTTCAATTTAGGAAAAGCAAAGTTATTGATGGCTAACGGCAAAATTTGTGAAATACAATGCTTTATAAACTACATCAAATTCAAGAAACCAAAATGACAACTACAGGTACTTCTAATGAATTATAAATAATAAACCATTCAATCTAGAACCCTAGTCATGCGATGATCTAAAGAGACAAATATGTATTTGGGGTTGTGCGAGTGGGGCCCTCAAACCATGATCCCATGAGGGAGATGAGGAAGAGGTCGCTATCACAATATTTTCTGAAGCATTCAATTTCAATATTGTCCCACTGATCTAACTTTTCAACTAATGGAAGCAAAACTAAACAATCATTCAAGTACTTGTAAATGAAAAAAAAGAAAAAATAACTTCAGTAACTAACTATGAATGTAATTTAAGCATACATATACAAAAGGAAGAGAAACCTCTACTGCTAGGATTGGGCCCTAACCCAAGAGCTTCAGCCCTCTGAGTCAATTCAGTGCTGGATCAAAGAAACACTTTTCATTATTAGCAAAATGTCAAAAATAACATGATAATAATGGTCACACTATCTTCAGCTCAAAATCTCCTGTTGGATACAATAAAAAGTCGAATCCTAATGAGGCCCTAGGCCTTCTTATTTATAAAACTGAAGCTACCAACAAATTCCTTAAAATTAGGGAGGCTTGGCTTCCAAATTCAAGATTAACATATCTTCAACTATCACTAGGTTGGTTTCCAATGAACTCTGTGGGCTTGGTTACTTGTAACTTCGAGTTGATGAGATCTCATGGAGGAATATTCGAGTGAGTGAGGAGTTAAGGAGGGAGATCTAATATCCTAAAATCCCTCTTTCTTGTCTACTTTGAGTTCCTGCACTTAAATTAGCCAAAAACTTCTCCAAATCCTACAATTAATGCACATTAGGCCACATGACATAACATATCACCTTTACCCTTCTCATTAAGAAAAATATAATAAAATATGTAAATAAATGTGAGAAAAAATGATTTTAATAAGCCGTAGAGTGGCATTAAGTACCATATAATTTACCTATTTATGAGACGCATTAGAGGGGATCTTGGAAGAGTTGGTCAAAATATTTAAGAAGAAAGGGCTAACTAGTATCATGGAGTTACAAGCAGGAAATACTATAGGAGAAAATGTACCTATGTCCTCGATGTGCTTATGTTCACCAAGGAAGGTGCCTGTACAATTGTAGGCACAACCGTAGTCGCAACCATAGAAGTCTAAGGAGAAGAGACCAGCTGAGGTCTCTGTAGTAGAATTGAGAATTTCACCACAGAAGAAGACGCAAAAGGAAGTGCAGAAAAAGAACGTGAAGGATAAGGGAAAAAAGCCCATGCAAAAAGGAAATAAATTGATATATCGTGAGGGACCTCAGTAGGTCCACGACAATGAGAAAGAAGATGAGTTTCATAGGAAGAATACAGAGGATGTTGAGACTCCCTCTATGCTCCCATCATATATGCCACTGAGAAAACCAGGCACAGAGCCGATTAAGGAGCCAAAAGAAGGGTAATCTTCTACTTATATGCCATTGTTGAAAATATAGGTTCCTTTTGAAGGAGAAGTCTTGGGGAAGATCCCGCAGGTCAAATTGGAAGACTGGAATTTTAATGATAGAAGAAAATTCTTGCAGTTGGAGCCCAGTAACTACTTGAACAAAGTTTACTACCTAGATAGCGAAGTTACAAGATTGGATCCACAAAAATGGGTTATGGGAGTGTAGAGAGCAGGACTTTTGAACATGATGAATGCGCCACACTTCGATTGAAGCCCATTAAGTAAAATATGTGTGCGAATCTCCTCGCACTGGTGCGTGATGATTGAATTTGATTAGGGACAAGGATCCTGATTTTGAGATGCTCATCAAGACAATAACAACACTACCATATCAAGGAAAGGAGACCATGCATGAATTCGTGGGTAAAAACAAAGACAAGGAGATGTCCTAGATGATGAAAGAAAATTTTGGGTTAGTAAATAAATCTCGTGGATATGAGATAAAATCCATCGAGGATCAGGGTGTGCACTTTGCCGCACATATCTTAGCATGGAAGATCATGAGGAAGTGAAAGGCCAATGAGGTGTCTATAGAAGTAGTTCCATTAGAAGAGCAGCTCAGCATAGGGGTCTAGTTCAAAGGGCTTCTTATCTATGTAAGGAGTTTTTGATGGATTGTAGGGAAGAACAGGAAGAAGGGAAGACCTTCCATCATGCCTGGCTGCTAATACTTATTGCACTTATTTCATGGAAGGAGTTGGAAGATTCTCAATTTCTGACTGTTGAGGTGGATATATACGAAGAAGCGAGGTATGCTTTGTTATGGTTTATGAAGGAGCTGATGCACGCAACAGAGAAAAATATGTTCTTTTTAGTCATGGAGATGGATTTTCATATGGTGGTGAATTTGTATCATAGACTGTCACTGAACCTCTACAAAAAATATTGTCATATAGCGAAGTTCAAGGCAGACTTTCATAGGGCATATGTGAAAGCGAGGAACGATCCAGTAGAGACATGGCATCCATTGCCATACCTGGTAACGAAAGATAATCTCCTCACAGTAGTGCATGATTGGACAGAGGAATGGATGATTCCACTTGATGGAGAGGATGGAGGAGAGGGAGCAAAGAAAGATACCTCACAGGGTGCAGGTACAAGTAAGAAGAATGTTGATGAGGAAACAAAAGAAATAGGAGGAGGGTAGGAACATGAATAACACGACAGTGATGTGGATATATCAAAAGATTTTCCCTTTGTGATAAAAATGCAGCCAGGAAAGAAGCATAAGGAAGACAAGAGTAAAGGTTGTTGAAAATAATACTGAGAGGGGGGTGAATCAGTATTATCTAGTTCTTTTAACAAATCTTGCTTATTTACACTTTGAATTATTTTTGCATATCAGTACCATAAAATAATGAGCATGAACAAAAAAAACAGATAGTCACATCAAATAACACCAGATATAAGGTGGAAACCCAATGTGGGTGAAAACCACCTGCTGCAATATGTCTCTATCTTCTTTTCAAATTAGAAACTCCTTTTACAATGGTCTTGTACTGGTGCAGTCCTTTGCCAGTACGCAGGCTGCAACCTGCAGAGAGCTACAACTCTTTCTCGTTTCCAGTCTCTCCTGGAAGGGAGCAACAACCCCCCTACTTCTTTTCTTACAAAGACCACTTTTCATAAACATCAAATGATCATCAAGTACATGTAGATTTCACGGTCAACTGCAGTAACCAGATCAACAAAACAGAACTAAACCCAGAACACCTTATCAACAGAAAAATTTAGTCAACAGAAAGTCATGAGACAGATATGCAATTTTTCCTTTCTCTGGCCTACGTCGCTACGCACTTCACCTTCTGCTTCCCTGGGTATACCCACAGAGTTCCTTCTGCTGTTCCGCGTGCCCACGCGCTGGTTCTTCTACCGCACTGCGTACAGTACGCACCCAGATACACTATCGCGTCGCGTACTGCCACTGTAGTCACGCACTCAGAAACACTATCGCGCCGCGTACTTTTATTGTGTGTACGCACTTGAACCACTATTGCGCTACGCACCCACGCAGCCCTTCTTCTTCTACTTTGGCGTACCCACGCAGTTACCCTTCTTCTACTCTGCGTACCCACGCAGTTACCCTTCTTCTGCTCTGCGTACCCATGCAGTTCGCTTGTTTCTGCTCTGCGTACCCACGCAGAGGCACCGTTAAACACCTTCGTACATCTGATTAGGGCCGAATTTGCAGATCACCAGTGTGCTACAGTTAGTTGGATGCCCAGATCTGATCATGTGCTTGAGAGATCACCCTTCACAGTTTCGCTTTTGAAACAATAACCCAATATTTCAGATCTTAAGATATTCAATTTACAAAAAGATGCTTAGCCAAGGGATCTCCTTTGATTTATATAGGCAAGCTCCTCCTAAAATCATGGATCAATACCACGAGCCAAAACCATAATGACACAAATACCATCGGCTAAATACCAAAGATTAAACATAAGAAACCCCACGTGTGCTTTTCTCTACCTTGAAGTAAGTGCACTAGGGGTACGCACCTCCTGAACGGCTGACCTGCATGTCTGGCCGCGGTCCCTTCACGGTGTACCTGCGGGTACGCATCTTCTGAACTGTTCTCCTGCGTACTTCTTAATTTTCGACATATTGACAGCCTTGCCACGGGTGTTGCCATCAAGTACAACATCTGTAACATATAGCCATACCAGAAACATAATGCCAACAATTTCCCCCTTTAGACTTGAAGGCAACTTTAAAAACTTCAGCGTCATTCTCCCCCTTTGACATCAAGGGCAAAGGGTTATGCTCCCCCTAAGAACATGCTCCCCCTGAATATGAACCAGATCTGCAAAGAAGAACCATAATCCACCAGACATCATTAATGACCAAGAAAGAGATAGAGACATATTGTAGTTATATTTAAGACCAGCTTCCATGATCTCCTGTTGTACATCCTCCATAATGGCAACAATGCATTATATGCTCCCCCTGAACCTGTGCCGCAACCCAGCATATGTACGCATATACCCCAGATGAACCATGCATACAACCAACAATCAGAAGAGTTTAACAATAAGATGATGCATCAACAACCCCCAGCTTTTGCCTGAGGTATTCAAAAGTTTCCCTGGGCAATGGTTTGGTGAGAATATCAGCAACTTGTTCCTTAGAAGGAACATACTCCAACTTGACTTTCTGTTCAAGCACTTGTTCCCGGAGAAAATGATACTTGATTGGTATGTGCTTAGTTTTTGAATGCATAACAAGATTCTTTGAGATGCTGATTGCACTTGTGTTATCGCATAAGATGGAGATAGGTGGTGTACAAGTGATTTGAAAATCCTGCAAGGTCTGCATCATCCAAAGGATTTGAGTGCAGCCAGATGCAACAGTAACATATTCCGCTTCAGCTGTATACAAGGCAATCGAACTCTGTTTCTTACTGAACCAAGATACTAATCTGGAACCCATAAAGAACGCACCACCACTTGTGCTCTTCCTATCATCCATGCTTTAGGCCCAATCTGCATCTGTATAAGCATGAAGTGTGAGATCCATATCTCTAGGATACCATAAGCCATAATTTTGTGTCCCTTGAAGATATTTGAAAATTATCTTCACTGCCTGAAGATGAGTCTCCTTTGGATTTGCCTGAAATATTCCAACTATTCCTACTGCATGCATGATGTCCGGTCGGGTACCTGTCAAATAAAGTAGACTTCCAATCATAGATCTGTAGGTTGGTTGATGTACTATTGCAGATTCATCATTTGCACTGAGGCTACTTCCTGTGACCATGGGTGTACATGTTGGTTTTGCATCTTCCATGCCATATTTCTTCAAAATCTGTTTGAGATACTTGGTTTGAGATAAAAAGATTCCTCCTTCTTTTTGTTGGATTTGCAAACCAAGGAAATATGTTAGTTCTCCCAGCAAGGACATTTCAAATTCTTTCTGCATGACCAAGGAAAGCTTTGACTCATCTCTTCTTCATTGCTGCCAAAAATAATGTCATCTACATACACAACAAGTATTAGCAATTTGTCATTTTCAACTTTTATATAAAGATTGCTATCTGCTGATCCTTTTGAAAAACCTTGTTGATGAAGATATTGGTCCAAATGATAGTACCAAGGCCTTGGAGCTTGTTTGAGCCCATAGAGAGCCTTTTTCAATCTGCATACAAGATTTGGATCATTTCCAAGAATGAACCCATCTGGCTGTTCAATGTATACTTCTTCTTCCAAGTCTCCATTCAGAAAGGCTGATTTCACGTCCATTTGAAATACTTTGAAGTTTTGAAAACTTGAGAGAGCAAGGAACATTCGGATGGCCTCAAGTCTTGCAACAGGAGCAAAGTTTTCTTCAAAGTCTATTCCTTCTTGCTGCGCATACCCTTTACAAACAAGTCTGGCCTTGTTTCTAATTACTTCTCCATTTTCATTCAATTTATTTTTGAAGACCCATTTTGTTCCGATAACATTCTTATCCTTTGGTCTAGGAACCAGTTCCCAAGTGTTGTTCCTTTCGATTTGCTCAAGTTCTTCATCCATTGCTTTTATCCAACATTCATCTTCGCATGCCTCTTTCACATTTTGTGGTTCAGTAGAGGAGAGTAATGCCAAATAGCTTGAGGCTTCTGCAACTGTTCTTCTTGTTTGTACACTTGCTTCTTTCTGCCCCATAATCTAAGATTCTGGATGATTCTTCTGAACATATCTGGATGGAGTCTTTTCTTCTATTCTTGTCTGTTCCTCTGGTTCTTCTTGAGGTTCTTCATCATTCTGTTGTTGAGGGTAGCCTTCATCTTCTTCGATGTCTTCATGATGTACTTTCTAGGAATGTATCCCTTCTCATCAACCACTACATCAATGTTTTCAACAATTCTGCCAAGTCTTTTATTGTATCACTTGTATGCTTTGCTATGTGGAGAGTAACCAAGAAGAATGCCTTCATCTGCTCTAGGTTCAAGTTTGCTAAGCTGCTCATCAGTATTCTTAATATAGCATTTGCTCCCAAAGATTTTGAGGTGCTTTACCGAAGGAGTCTTACCATTCCAGAGCTCATGAGGAGTTTGAGTGTTGTTCACCCGGACATTTGTTTTGTTGAGAATAACAACCGCAGCATGAGCAACTTCACCTTAGAAAGTTGCTGGAGTTCCTGATTCATCAAGCATAGCACGAGCCATTTGTTGGACTGTCCTGTTCATTCTTTCCACAACTCCATTTTGCTGAGGAGTTCTAGCTGTAGAGAATTCTCTTCTTATCCCATGTTCTTCACAGAAATCGAAAAATTCATTTGAGGTAAACTCCCCACCTCTGTCGGATCTGAGGCACTTAATTTTGTGACCTGGTTCATTTTCAACCAAGGCTTTGAAGGATTTGAATTTTTCGAAAGCTTCATATTTTTGCTTCATAAGTCCTAACCAGACAAACCTGGAGAAATCGTCAATGAATAATATCAAGTATTCTTCTCCTCGAGGTGTTCTTTTGCTGAATGGACCACATGTATCTGTATGTACTAGCTCAAGAGGCATGCTAACTGATCCTTCCTTCTCTGGAAAGTTAGTTCTGGTTTGTTTTCCAAACTGACGTGATTTGCATATGGTGTTCTCAGGAATTTTGATATCTGGAAGATCGCGAACTGCCTGATATTTGCATGCTTTCCTTATTTGTGAAAAGCTTAGATGTCCCAACCTCCGATGCCATAACCAGTGCTCATCATCCTTGCTTAGATAGCATTGTTGTTGTCCTTCTTCAAATATGTACAGATTATTTGGAGCTCTTTTGCCTTTGATCACTGTTTTACCTGTATCAAGATCACGAACAAGACATCCATTTGATCTGAATATCACCTCGGTTCTTTGATCACACATCTGACTGACACTTAGAAGATTATGTTTCCATCCATCAACATACAAAACATTTCCAGCCTTGAC
>APFE030915721.1:0-11880 GCA_000404065.3 Pinus taeda
TAGCCTTTGGAAAAGGACCACAGATATCCGTATGAATCAATTCTAAGACATCATTACACCTTTTTGCATCATACTTGCGTTTATTAGTTTGTTTTCCCTTTATACAATTTACACAATCACTTAAGTTTGTTAAATCTAAAGGTTGGAGAATATCATTAGACACAAGACGTTCTATCCTTTTCATAGAGATATGTCCTAATCGCTTGTGCCATAATGTTGCAGATTTCTCTCAAGTTAATTTACGTTTTCTATTATCTATATCCAGTGCCTCTGAATGTGAAGTGTCTATATTTAGAAAATAAAGATTATCATAAGAAGACAGGATACCAAAAGCAAGAAGCTTAGAATCTCGACACAAACTGAAATTTCCATTACCAAATGAACATACATAACCATTTTTGTCCAAATAAGATACAGAAATTAGGTTCCTTCTGAAAGATGGAACCACTAAAGCATCAAAACTTAAATAAAATCCTTTCTTACGTAATAATCTAAATTTTCCTATGCTTTCCACTTCTACTTTATTGCCATTTCCTACGTAAACGTAGCGCTCTGCCTCACTTGGCTTGCGATGGCTTAGGCAACCCTGCATCGACATACTGATGTTAGTCGTTGCACCTGAATCTAACCACCAAGTATATCTAGATATAGAACTTAGATTAACTTCAGAACAAACTAAAGCAAAAGACATACCTTTCTTTGCCAACCATGCATGATAGTTGGTGCATAATTTCTTTGTATGTCCTGGCGCTTTGCAGAAAAAACAGTGCTTTTCTTCTACTTTCGCAGAAGTATCTTCCCTTTTGCTTTTCTGCACGGCATTGTTTGCAGCTACCTTGGTAGGTCCCTTTTCCTTGGCAGTAAACTTGCGCTTCTTGCCTTTACCCTTAGGATTATATGTTACTACATGAGCACTTTCTCCCTTAGTCATTTTCTGTCTCTCTTCCTCCTGCACCAACTGAGCCTCAAACTCAAGCAGTGTCCACATCTCTCTTTGACAATTATAAGTCATCTTGAATTGACTAAAGTTAGACGGGAGAGACGGAAAAATGAACTCAATGAGAACCTCATCAGAGATGTCATAATTGTGCCCTTTCAAGGCACGTTGCAGTCTTGTCATCTCAATAACATGCTCTCTAACCCCTTCTTTTCCCTTGTATTTAATTGTTGCCAACTTCACAAAGAGTGTACTAACTTCAGTATTTTTACTCTTTGTGAATTTTTCTTCAAGGGCCTTAAGGTATTTAATAGCGCCTATCTCTGTATCAGGTATGATGCCTAGAAAAGTCTCATGGATCGTTTGCTTCATCACCATTATGCACATGCAATCTGAATGCTCCCATCTAGCAATATCAGCCTTCTCTTGAGGAGTTTCCTCACTCTCTTTATTAGGCTTGGGGCGATCAGATCTCAGTGCTGTGTCCAATTGCATGATCCCTAAGACTAATTTCAGCTTTTCCTCCCACTGTTTGAAATTGTTCCCCATGAGGGGCTTAATCTGACTTAGACTTGACATTATGTTTAGATCTGAAAAAAAAATTCAAGAACAAGGAAATAATTTAGATACAATGCATCACGATTTGATCTTTAATCATAATTCTAAAATCTATCTAAAGGCATGTGTAAAACTATTTGCTCCATTAAAACTTTAGCCAAAACACCATTCAATAATGAAACACCTTTGGGTGCAATCATTACCTTCAGGGACTTTGGTGTAGTGAATAAAGTACAAACATGCAACCCTTTTGTCAATCTACCTTTGGGTCAGACTAACATATCCATGAACTAACGACCATCGCTACTCCATGTGTGTTGCAACTAATTTTCATACACTACCTTTATGCACCAAACAACTTAGCAGGCGCCAACCCTCCTTTGGGAAAGCTAACACCCACGTCCATTGCCAGCACGCCAATTCAACTTGTCATGAGTCACCCTTGCAATCGTCTTACAGAGAGCGGTTCGTTTGCGAACATCAATGCTTGACTCATGCAAAAAACAACACATGTATACTTAAAAAAAAAACGCCTTTAGTTAGATTCCAAAATTAGTAAAACTTTAGCAATTTCTACAATCATTACTTTTTAGAAATGCTTCAATGATTTATTTAGAGGATACTAAATAATTTATTTAGAGAATACTAAATAATTTTATGCTTGCCATGATTAGCATCATTGTAATAAATTTCCGTCCTATAAACTAAATATTTTGAAATCATATTAAAGCTCATTTGCCTTCACAATGCTATAAGAAAATTTAAAATTTAATTCACTTTTAATTTGATTAAGAAATTTTGATGCAGAAACAAAGTTTGTTCCCTCCTATAAAGAACTCATTCAATTTCAATAATCCTGATGAGCTTCTAGGCCAACACTCTTCAGTCGACAGTTTGTTGAGATGAGTTTTTACAAGAAAAAATGGAAAAATATATTCAATTTCGTCTGATAATACAAATTCACAATATATCAGTGATCTGGAATGACATATTTCTGCACAACGCTGTAAAAAAAAGGGAAGAACTTATATTTCATATTAGTAATTTCACAATGCTATCAGAAAAATTTAAAAGTTAATCGGGGCGGCATAGTTTATTCCCCTCCTAAACTGGAAATACATTCAATTTCGTCTCACAAAAAAAAAATTAAGAATACGTCAATGCTTTTTCACATGATAGAATTTTGGTAAAAAGTTTTATCCAGGGTGAATTGAAATCAAAATCAAGACCAGGGAAAAAGAAGCTCCACCATAGTCTTTTAGTAAAAAAAACAAAGACACCAAGAGGTGGAGGGTATCTTATATCGGTTGTGCATAACAGCTAAGAAAATTTCACTCTGGCTGGATTTTGACGTATAATTTTTTTTTTTTTTTTAATAGAAGGTTGTATAGATCTAAGTTCATTTCCAGATTTTTGAAGGTTTTGGGGTCAACTAAAAAGGCCTCGAAATCCTTGAAATTTGAAAATCGATTGAGGTGTGGAAGAACCAAGCCTTTTAAATTTTGACACATAAACCAGGGATCTCAATTTCTGAATAGGATGGTTTTGGGTAATTTTTGTTCCAAACAGAGGTGGCATATTATATGTGTCATCCAAAATATTTCAGAAAATCTCATTGTCACCGGGATCTGGTGAAGTAAAAAAATCATAGAAGATATAGATCTAGGTCGCTTCACGATTTTTCAAGGTTATGGGTCACTTCAGGCACCTTAGAAACCCTCGGCGTGGCTCAAAAAACTTATAAAACCCTTAAAATGTTCTGATAACACTATTACATCAAATTTATTTTTAAAACTTTCAATCTTACGATATATATTTAATTGTCATTAAAATCAACGACGTGTTCAATTTGACTTTAAAGTTGATGATAAAAACTATAAGTACACCTGTACCGCAAAATCAGTTGAACGCAAAGCATTGAAAGGGAGAAAAATGGAACAGAACAACATTGGATAGCTGATTCAGATGGTCCCAATACAATTACGTGATTCAATGAATTTCGAAGACACTTGGTTCAACCAAATCGAAACGTTAGCCAATAGAAGAGGCCCCAAAGCCGTTTCCTATTGCTCCGTGCTATTAATTAATTGTCTCAAAGCAAAGATTTAACAGAAAGGTGAAGTAAACTCCTGGAAACTTTCTATACGAATAACAATAAATAATAAAGGGAAAACTTTTAAAATTAGGCGATATGGGTTTTGTGCAGAATATCGCAAATCGATTTCCATGGTTTAACATGAAACAGAGCACCATTACCATAGCTTGAAATGAGACAGACGCAAACTTAAAAAAAATGAGACAGACGGCAGAGATCATTAAAACCGAAATAAAACTGCAATTCTTACATAATTTGCTTCTGATACCAATTGTTAGATTTACTTTGTGGGTTTTCCTAATTACTTTAAACCCTAACCAAGATCTACTCCTTTGTAAGAAATTGAAAATAATGCACAGCGGAACTTACTTTCCATCTTCTAAAGCTCCTGGTCTTGACTTGAGTTGTTGGCTCTTGAATCCTTCCAAGAGTTTGCAATCCTTTTCTCTGGCTATCCTTGATAGAGTATCAAGTCTTCAATGGAGCAGACTATTTTCTGAGTGATTGCAAGCCTTGGAGACTCAGCCCTTTTATAGCAGTCCCAATCCTAGGGCAGCCGAAATTTGGCTGTCAATTGACACCTAAATTTCAGCCCCAATCCTAGGGCAGCCGATTTTGGCTGTCAAGAAATTTATTATTGCTATTATTTCAATCAATTATAATCGGTCCATTAACAATTATAATTGATTAACATTATTCTATATGTATTTGTATTCAAATCCTTATTTAAATACGTTTAATGCCATAACTTAATTAATCACATTATTTTGCATATTTAATCATTACATAAACGTAATCTTGCTGACAGTATTTGATATCATAATCATAATGCACCCATGTCCAACCTAATTATTGTAATTAGACGTCTCTAAATCCAACAAATTACCCTTCAACCTACTCGTATGAATGAAAGTTTTAATGATATTTCAAAAACTTGTCGATATAATATATAATAGGGAAATATTTTAAATCCATAAATCATAACGCCCTCCAATTCAAAACTGAATTTTCAACCTTTGAGAAGGTAGACGTGGGCAAGAGAACAATATTTCCTTGAATTCAATTAAGTTTGTTAATTGTTTGTTCCAATTTATGTAGATCGTGAGTAATCTTATAATTTTGATCAAATCCTTCCAGTTATCCAATCCATATTATAATGTGTCATTTTTAAATTGTAAAGGCTTGTGATGTGTTGAGGGGCCACTTAAGTGATGAGAAATCCACTATGGCATCATTGTAATGTAATTCGTAAACCTCATGAAATGATTGAGTGAGGGTTTCTATTTTGAAGAGTGATTCGACTCTAATATAAATTCTTTAAACTGTGTGAGATTAAATTTATGAGTTGATATGTGTGTATTTTTTGTATTCCGTGGGAATAATTGTAACAAATGTTTTGAATTTTAAACCATGGTGAGGTCATTCATATGGCTTCAGAGTTGCATGATCAATGAGAAGATTCACCATTGATTATGGAAGGGTCAACAGTGATCTGAAATTATCATGGAGGATCCATGAAACATACTTGAAAATTATGTAGAAAAGGTTGGCTCAACCCTTAGTCAGGTGTCTTTATGTTTTGAAGTAGTAGAGTGGGATTCAAGGTGATGTCGGGCCATCGAGGTGTATTTCATTGAATTTTGTTGAACCATGTTCGGAGCACGACCCTCGACTACCCCAACCTCCTGACCTTCAACTAAGGGAAGGACCTAGTTGGCCTGGTTAGAGTTGGACCGTTTGACTAATTTGGGTTATAGTAGAGATTTAACCCCTAACCTCACAAGGAACCCAACATCTAACCCTTCATCGGTTCATGCCTTTGAGTCAAATCTATTCTTTTGTTTTGATTAGAGGATAAAAGGGATTCTTCCTCGAATATTTAGAAGAAATTATGGGCAATAACCCACAGGAAATGGATTTTAAGAAACCCTAGGTTGGGTCACTATCGAATGATCAAATAAGGTAATAAATATGTGATGATTTTATATTTATTTCATCCTAATTTCAGTAGCCATCAAGTATATGTAGTTTATTTATGTACACGATTTATATACATATGTGCTTTTAATAGCTAAATTGTTCAAATAAATCAAAAAGTCAATGCAACCAAGTTAAAATCTTACGAGTGGCATGGTTCCTAATCATGGGCTTTCATACCTGCCAAAAATAGTAATATGTTTAACTGTTGAAAGAAGTAGGGAAAATTTCATTTTAGTAGGCCTTCGTGAAATATGTTTGATTAATAACATCAAGATTTTTTTTAATATTTTCTCATTCACTATTCGATGAAATCATGCAACCCTATATGAACTTATGATGGGAAAAATCCTGAAATGTCAAAGACCTATTAACGAGAAGTATTCCCATATATCTCTACCTCATGGCTATCCTTTTCATTTGTTTGGAAAAGGTCTTCCACAATTAGTGGTTCATCTGCATAGCCATAAATGTGTAATGTTGTTGTGGTCCTGGACATAAGTTCTTCCTCAACTTTTCTTTCTTCACAAACTTTATTAGTATTGCAATCAGGGGAGTCAAGTAAACAAAACTAAAGTCAACATTAATCATTAAATCATTAGATTATTTAGGGTTCTCTTGACAATCAAGGTTAGATATTACGTCTTGTCTAGTTAAACATTCATTCTGTAAAGCAAGAGATGGTAACTATATTTCATTAGAATCATTAGATTAATAGTGCCAATACAAAACTTCATCATTAACATAACATTCGCTTTCTTGAAACCTTAAATCAAATTTGTTACAATTTTCATTTGAATGGAAACAATTGTCAAGAAGTAATTTATAGGGATACAAAATTTTATAATGTTCATGCAAATTTTCATGAAAATCCTTCAAGGATGAAATACTACCAAGAGTAAGTCTCGTATACCATTGTTGCATGTTACCTTCCAAAGACATCATGAAACATTTCATGAGTACATCCTCATCGTAAACCCCAATCTTGGGAATGCAAATTGGAACTCAATTAAATGTTGAGTAGGATCTTCGTCTTCATCTCCTTGAAAGTGGGGAAGGTATTTGTCCTATACACCTATCCCAGGCATTTCATTTGGAAAACCTAGTATATTAGAAAAACTAACTAGAGAAAATCATTTGGATATCCAAGGAGCCCAAGAATAATCCATTTAAACAATATAAACAATATAAAAAAATCTTAGGAGTTTCTATGTAAAAAATAAAACGAGTACATATTTGCTTGAAAAAATTTTGGAGTAGCTAAGTAAAATATAAAACAAGTAAAAATTTGCTTGAAACCTCTAAATCTCATGCTACTATGATCATGTTCACTATTAGGTTAGAGAATTAACAATGTGTGAATTACCAAGGAAACAAAATATTTACAATTTAATTCCCTAAAACAATGCCATAAGAATGTTGGCTTCCAAATTATTTCAGCAACATAGAGCAACTTAAAAGGACATCCACTGAAGACATGAGGATGCTCCTGATTTAGGATAGAGACTAGCCCTCTTTATCCATAAGGAGTATTCCATGTATTTAAGATATTTTATAGTTAGAAAATAGGTATGGCCAAACTATTCATAAGAGAGTGTTTTTTGAAAAAGACGAGTGGTTAAGATTTGTTAATAGGTGAGGGCTTATATAAAATATGTGATTCATGAATATAATGTAATTTAGTGCATACAATTAAAAAAAATATCATTAAAAAAATAGCATAAAATAATTAAAATGAAATAAAAGATAAATTAAAAACAAAGACACAAATATCATTGATAATCAGTTATATTTACCATAACCATTGTGATGAAATAACTCAATATCACATATTTTTATATTTCTATCTACAACAAATTAGGTAATATCTTGGATCAAATACCTTCGATAGTATATATTGAAAGGTAAACAATCCAAGTAATAATTGTAAAGAAATATTTTTATATTTCTATCTACAACAAATAAGGTAAATATCTTGGATCAAATACCTTAGATAGTATATATTGAAAAGTAAACAATCCAAATATTAGTTGTAAAGAAATGATATTGATCATGTCCAGTGTGAGATCTTTAACAAACACCAAGATATGGACAAAAAGCAAGTAAACCCAATGTTTGGTATGCAAATATATTTGGTATGAAAGATACAAATGAATCCATTAAGGTCATGCATTGATAAATTAACCTACAACCAATTAGTCAAATATCATGATTTTAATACTTAATATATTTGGAAGGAAAATAAACCAGGTAACTTTAGAATAATTTATCATCTACTCAAGTGAGTTTATTTAAACCATTATATAAATAAAATTTAAAATATAAAACCTCACAAAACATATCATCTACTCAAGTGAGTTTATTTAAACCATTATATAAATAAAATTTAAAATATAAAACCTCACAAAACATAATTAGCATGAATAAAGTATAGAGTTCAAGAATGTGGTGAGACAACAAGTTTATAGAAACCATTATAGCATAAGTCTCCTTCTCCAAAATCCACCCAAACCCCTCTCAAATAAGAAATGATGGTTTTATACAAAAAAGACCAAATATTTGTTTTCATAATTAAAATGAAGATATAATTTTAGCGTCTTTATTTTCAAACATAGATTTAAAATTTTTAATTTCTCTCTAACTATACACATTCTTTAAATTTAAGAAATTTGTAGAAAACATTATATCATAAGTCTCCTTTCCCCTCCAAAATCCATCCAAACCCCTCTCAAAAAGACCAAATAATTGTTTTCATAATTATCTTCACCATTAAAATGAAAATAAAATTAAAGCGTCTTTGAAAAACACATTCTTTAAATTTAAAACAATAACGTTCTCCTCCTTAAGGCTGTACGTAGCTATTTATTAAAATATGCAGTTCTTTATTACAATGCGTGCCGAGAGCTTTAGTTGATTGTAATGAATTCCCTACATCAAGTAAACAAGAATTAGCCCTAAAATAATTACATAAAACTTATAAATAAAATAATAAACTACCGTAAACGCATTTCTTACCTTGTTTTTTTAATGAATTTCCTAGTAACTTAATGGCCCTCATGTGACCTATTTCCTAGAATTTGTGCGTGTGCTATCTCTTCATTCTGACCCCAAAAAATAAAAAAAGGTTTCACGTTATAAAGTGAATATTAAAGTTCATGAGACCTTACAATATATAGGTTTAAATATATTTGAAACAATGGCTAATGTGGATAAACCCTAAAATCGACGAGATAAAGAAATTAATTTACACAACTTTACAACATTTACTTGACTTGAGCATATTATGGAAGGAAATATGTCATTATCATATAATCAAATAACTTATAAAATAAGTTATTAACCGTGTCACTCTCGATTATTATATTTTTTGTTTTATTATGGTAATAAGATTTAATAAAATATTTTTAACTTTATTTTTAATTAGTCTACTATGATTTATATACTTTGTAAAGTAGGGGTGAATGTATGAAGATGGGTTATATTTTTGGCGCAAAATGTGGTGATGAAATTTTAAGTTTTTTTTTTTTATCCAATTGTAGCTCTGAAAATTCATATAAATATTGTGAATTTTGATTCAGAGTAAAAAGACAATATGTGGAAAATTATGTTTTTATTCTAATGATATTTTTTGCAAAAGAAAGTGTCATATAATCTCTCGAATTTCCATTAAATGCAATATATAACCTTATAAATTTTGGCAAAACATAAAAAGTATGTGTGTGTTCACCCTACTTATCTAAAATGTGTAAATTATATATATATATATATATGATCTAAACTGAGAGAACTATTTTCATATTAAAAATTTATTTTTTTATGCAAAATTTATATTTATTATTTTTCAAAGTTGATGAAGTAATATTTTAATTACATTTTGGAGGCACAAGTGTTCACGTAAGTTTTTTTTCAACTCTTTAAATAAATTGAAAACCAAATACTACCTTTTTAAAGAGAGCTCGTAAACAAAAATAGTGGTAATTTAAAAAAAAAAATGTTGTGTATATGTTATGTTATTGATTTTTTATTAAGCCTCTTTAAAATTGTCCGAAAAAGTTTTGAGCATTATATTTAAAAGAAATTACATCAAAAATATCATATGAATTCAAAAATTTCAAACCTATATGTCATTGGAAAGATGATTCTTTCATGAATTCAACATGATTAACTTCACCACTTAAGGACAAATTTTGCTTGGAGACAGTTATGGTACAAAATGGCGTTGTGGAAAAATCTGCATAAGAGGAGCTAAAACTTTACTTTGTTTTTTAGGCCCTGGCCCTCAAGAGCTCCATCGAGCACTTAAAAAGCTCAAATTCAAATTTCAAATAGCTCGATCTATCGAGACCTTAACATGGTTAAACAAAACCTTAACATGGTTAAACAAAGGCTCGATCAATCATATAGTTCCATCGAGCTATCATAATTATCTAAAAAAAAAAGACTAAACCTCTCAATACTTGTCTTTAAGCCAATTATAATATTTATTTATTCCACAAAATATTTTTTACAAATATTCAAATATATTCCAAACTCTAATTTTCCTCAATTATAAATCCAAATTTATTTTATTTTACCAAGAAAATAATTATAATAATATATAAATAACTTTCTATAAAATATTTTCACTTTGTTTTTTCATTTTTGAAATTGTTAAAAATGATACTTTATTTATTGTTTTGAATTTAAATATCACATATTTTTATACTTAATCATTTTATAAAAAAAATTATGTAGAAATTTTCAATAAAAATAAATCAAATTATAATAAATAAATAAAGAAAAACAATTGTAATGGCTAAATGACAAATTTCACATAAACTTACAAATTATATCGAAATTAAAATAGACACAAAAAAAACATTAATACTATGCACCTACAATCCTAAGGATTATGATTATCGGCCTACAATGACCGTTGAGCATTTACATATATGCATTCAATGATAATTATGGAGGTAATAAATCGATCGTATATGATTGTGAATTAATCTTTAATAATAAGGTGGAAGGATCCAAATGGGGATACTCTGACATTAATGAACACAGCTACCGATGGCACAGCTTGCTTGGTTGGCATTCACATGTAGAAACACGCGGCGAGAAACCTGACCGAGGTGTGGTACTGGTGTCCTATACTGCCATATGGCTTGTTCTGGCATCGTCGATCTTTTGTTGTCGATCTAACGATGAGAAAATGGCTAGAGTCTGTTTCCCTAACCAAACTCTCACATCCGCTCCCTTGGTGGTTCATTGTTACTGTTGCTTGGGTCTCCTGTTTTGCTCTACTATGGTCGGGATTCTCTCCAGTGTTCATCACTGTGCATGGTGTGCTCTGGTTCAGAAAGGAGATGAAGGTGGAACCTCCGGAGCAGGTATATCAATAGTCTTAATGTACAAAGGGTTTATTTGCTCGACCATGAGGGTTTTAACACCGTTGCGGGGTTTTCATCTACATACTTGTCCTAAAGTCTGACATCGATCTACAGGCATGGCTTCAGAGGTTGTAGAGATGGCGGAAGGTAGTCATCATTCTAAGGCACAAGATAAAGGTAACATTTTCCATGGCCATAGTGCTTACTGCAATTCCTTTTATTATAGTCTCACTGCTAATTTTATGTATTCTTATCTCGGTTTATGGATTTTCCACTAAAACCTTTCATCCTTTTGCAGGCTATTGCTTCAACATGCGAAAGCCTCAACTCCAAGTAAGAAACCCTATCATCCTTAACAAATTAATATTAGAACAGAAGGGTTATCATTTGTACACATTTACTAATCCATGGCGTTTTGTGATAGGTAAAAATTCTTACGAGGAACCTAAAGTTTGGGTCTACGGCCATTAGATCTGTAAGGGCTTACAACCTTCTGTTGTTTTATAGGTTGGCACTGAGACCTTGATAGTTTGTTCTGACCTGTCATTACAGGGTTTCATGGAGGGTTTTTCTCTTTATGAGTTAGTTTAAGTGATGCACACATAAACTACTCATTGTGATTTAAGTTAATCGAACGACAAGCTCTGGCTATCGAGTACTCTTATTTTTTTGGTTGTAAATTTTAAATGCATTACTATTGTGACTGGTTCTGAGAATTGAGTTTGGTTTTAAAGAGCGAAACATATCAATTCCTTGTTAAACACATGCAAGAGCTGACATTGCCTCTAGGTGGCCTCTCGGATAGTATTTGATGTTTTTCTTTAATTACGTTGAACTGTTAAGTTATGCAAATTTGTTGTTTCATACAATTGTTCATATTATAGATTCACTTTTGTCTCAATACTATAGAGTTCAAGGTCCTGTGATCTTAATCATATGTA
>APFE030915740.1:0-30013 GCA_000404065.3 Pinus taeda
TCTCTTTCTTCCAGGGACCACATTTCATAAATTTTTCAGACTAGATCCATGAACGTCAATCAATCATCAAGAATTTCTACATCAAACAATCTCCTTTTCACCAATTAGCATTGAATCAAGTAGACACTTCTCTGACAGCTTTATCCAAATCACAGTAACTCTAACCACACACCAAATCTAAACCCATAACAAAAGATACTATCATTCAAGCTTAAAGAATAAGACCCATCAATAGAACTTATCCTTCTCCTTGTGCTCAGGCTCCTTTATTCAGATTTAGATCTTCACCATAACCCAATCACAATATTCCAGATCTAGCACTTTATCAAATATTCAATAACAATTTAGATGATGCTTTGCCAAATGATATCCTTCCCCTTTTATAGTGTTAGGCCTTTCACAATACCATGTTCCAAAATCATAATAACACAATACCATGAACCCAATACTTGGGATCAACACTTTTGGATGCAAGACCACGGACCAAAACCATAGGATCAAAAAACTGTCGAACCAATACCATGAACCAACCATGAAAGTGCGTGAACTTTTCTCCACATTAAATAAAAATTTTCTCCACATAAAGGTGCATGAAATTTTCTCCACATGAAATAAACTTTTTCTCCACATGAAATAAACTTTTTCTCCACATAAAAGTGCGTGAACTTTTTTTTTTTTACATGAAATAAACTTTTGTCCGCATAAAAGTGCGTGAAATTTTTCTCCACATGAAATAAACTTTTCTCTGCATAAAAGTGCGTGAACTTTTCTCCACATGAAATAAACTTTTGTCCGCATAAAAGTGCATGAACTTTTTACATGAAATAATCTTTTCTCCACATAAAATTGCGTGAACTTTTCTCTACATGAAATAAACTTTTATCTTCATGAAAGTGTGTGAACTCTGCTGCACTATAATTTATCATCTGAGATGAGTGGGTTGCCGTCAAGTACAACATATGTATCATAATGCCAACAGGAGACTGTGCAGAGGTCAAAGTAGCCCCTTGGAGCCCCAGATCGGGAAAAGGAGATGATTTTCGATGCACGATTAGTGCCTAGCTGGGAAAACAGGGCCAAAATGGGAAATCCCGAGCACTCGGTCACGTGGGGAAACCGGAGGACTACGAGCGGGAAAAGGTAAAAGTGCTAAAGTATGAAGGCGGGACCCACACACTGGAAACTGGTGGTTTTGATCGTGGCACCCACTAACGGTAAGAGGTTTTGGATAGGAGCGGAGCAATTCCCTACACAGATCGATGCGTGGTGGCGGAGGTGAGAGAAAACCGTCGTTGATCACCTGCTGTCGGTCGAGAAAGTCAAGCGCGCTCTATGTGTGTATGACGTCGGATCTTGAGGAGCCCAGATCCGATGGCTGAGATTGCACCCGATGGAAAGAAGCAGAATCAGTATGGAATTAAGCTACGTTCTAAAGGGATTTGGAGTCTGTTTGACCACCATGGTGGAGGAAGAATGCATCCACAATGTAACTGAAGAAACGAACTCATGAAGCATGCTGGGACCAGTTAGACGGTGACACGTGGCCACTCCCTGGGCATTCATGATGAAGCCGAAAAGGGAACTCCAAGCACAGCTACGGAAGGAGAATCGATGTAGGTGGGAGAGGAACCGAACAAGCATAGGGATGGAATGGCTAAAGCCATGAACAGTTCAATCGAACAATAGAGGAGTTGATTGGGAACCCGAATTGAGAGGAGTCCAAGCGACGAAGAGAGACAATGAACAGTGAACCCGGAGAGGAGGACTGAACACAGAGAATAGTAAAGCCAAGCAGAGGAGACAGAGGGTCGAGCTGGCCATAGGCGTCATCGAGCACCGGAGAGCTTGAAGATTCAAGCCTTCCCATAGAGGAATCTGTCCAAATTGAGCATCACTTTTGACTCTTTCCACTGTAGACCAAGGGTCACAGAGCTGGTAGGAAGAAAAAGAGTCTGTGAACTCCGAGTGGCTTGGGGAATCCAAGAACCAACCTGCCAAGCAAAATCTGATTCAGGAGAACTCATATTGAGTCCCTGTGTTGTAATTTCTCTGCTGAAAGACACAATAAAACAAGGCCACCACTAAAGCTGGATCGGAGACGTAACCTGGAGAATAGGGTGAACTCCTTATTAAAAATTGTTTGTGTCTTTACGTTGCTTACTGTATTTCTCTACTGCCTTTCCATTTAAATGTTTGTGTATTGGCAATCTCATCGATTTATTGCTTAAATAACATAGAACACACACCAGCACATGAGTCTGTAATACCTTTTGTTTAATAAATATTCAACTGAGGTCACTCATAGGGTGATTATCAGATCACTTCAGCTAAGTATCTTAATGGATATTTATCTCCAAGTGCATTAAGCTCATCTAGATTTGGATCTTGAAGTCTTATCATGAAATAATTATCCATTCCCATTCACCAATGGGATTTGGCAAGAATCTCATCTCTTAGTGTCTCACTTTTCCAAGTGATTAATTATTTTATTTATTTCATAATAGATTGTTTACTTTTCTTGTTACACATCAGACCTAGTTTTTCTTAGCTTAGGTTAGAAAAATTTTACATATAGGGGATGATTGTTACATACGCCACCCCTTAAGTTTACATTGTCATTAGTGTATTCGTAGATTTTACAATATTATTTCCTCGTTCACAAGTAGTTGTCAAAAAATTTACAGGCTCCCATGGTATTTCCATCTCATGTAGACCTTTCAATATATATATTGATTACAAATGAGCTTTACCTGCACATGTCCTTCCACCATTACTTGTGACATTTGTTTCAATCAATTTTTGATAGATTTTAGATGCAGAAACTCAACGTTGTTTACCATAGTAAATATCATAACTTGATATATAGTATTACTATTTGAGTAATGACGAGTTATGTTTCCTTCCATTTAAATATGCTTCCTCATGTTCATTATATTGGAAGAAATGCATGTTGTTCCCATGCATTCTTCTAATTCCATTGTATTCTCGCCAAACACTTGCTTCATGCAATTCCCCTACATTAGTCACAACAAGTTAAACTAACACATTTGAATAATCAACATGTATAAAATATCATATCAGGTTAGCTCAACATAACCATCAAAATCATATATACCCCTCAATTATAGATCACGTGTAATACACATAGATCAGACTCATAATCACATGTATACAAAACTAGAATAAAACACTAATACTTATCCTTGAATCACTTCTTAGCTTCTTTCTTCTATACACACTCTGGATTGGTTTCCTGACCTGGCGATCCCCAATGCTTTCTCTTCAACAATGTATACCTACACATAGTGTGTAGTGCACACATACAACTATATATGTCATGTATCATCATGCACTATATGCATCCATATCAGTATCATATGTATTTCTTGTACATAGTAGTACTTATACCACTTGTACATCATACCAATTTCCATAGCCTCACCTGCATGACATATGCTTCGTCCGCGTAGGTTAGTTTTATGCCAAAAAAATTCCTTCCATTACTCATATTACTTTCATGCAACTCCACTCACCCATGTTTGATTTATCGATTGGAGAATAAGGAATTCATGAACCTGTTCAGATTATGTAGCTAGAGCATAATTGATTTTTTTATTTTATGTCAAAGTATTCAAATTCTTTTCATTCGCTAATCCTTTTTATGTATCTTGTGGTTGCACGAAATTTTAAGCAATTGATAACACATATGAAAAAGATAATTTCACAAAACCAATAACCTTGAGTTTTTGGATTGAATATGTCCCATAGGCAAGGCTTTTATAATAGAGGAATATGACCCCCGCTTAATCATAATGAATACTATTGACTACGATAGTTAGTCTAGTATGGATTTCATTGTTATAGTTGAAGTTTAATAACGCCCTTAACTTTTTCTTTAACCAAAAACATATGTGTTTATACTCAAAATGTACTACACTCTTAAACTAATCATGTCATATGATTGATTGTTATTCTTTATACACTTCTTCCAACACCTTGTTGGCCATGGATTGTTCGTGTATGTCCAAACCTAATTTCACAATTAGTATGTAATTACATAAATTTCTCATACATGAGTTGTGAAAGTTGCAATGTTTTCAATTCCACACCCTCTAAGTTCCTAGGCCCTATGTGTACCAGGGTGTGATCCTAAGGTATTTACATCATTAAATCACCTTTGGAAATAAAAAAATAAAACTCTTTTATCCATTATCAACAATTGTTATGTTTTCCTCTTCAAACCAGATAGCATTATTAATGCTATCTGTTAGGTAAACTTCCTAATATTTCTTGGTAGGTGTAACAACACCGAAATAAAAACATGTAATTTATTATATTAATCATGTGATTTATAATCAACACGCAATTGATCAACTAATTAACATTAAATTTCAAAAAGATATGAGTAGAGACAACTTACCTGTGGCGATGATGTTTCTCACTTATGATTTTAGGTTTGAACGCTAGTTGAATTCTGCTAAATGCAACAAAGTCTTGGGGAAGACTCTCCAGCCAACCGTAGGCTCAGTTGCACAAAATCTTGCTATAACTAGCCACCCCCAAGCCCTCAATCAACATACTACTACCAGGCAATCCTTTGACTCACAACATTATTCTCCCAAGAGAATGGATAATAGAATCATGGAATGATGGAATGCCTCTCATCTTCCTCACCATCTATTAAATAGAGCAAACATTGGAAGGGAAACCACATCCACACACTCCATGTGTCAACATGCAACTTTACTACTTTCTTGTTTTATTTCTTTTGTTTTTACTTTTTGACAGCTTTACTGCTTTCTTGCTTTATTTCTATTTATATTTATATAGAGCTTTAGTATTGTTATTTATTATTTTATTATTATTTATTCCAAATGGTATGATTGTGAATTGATTGATTAGATTGATAGATCCCAATATCTTTGTGCACATCGCCTCGATTACTAGTACTACTTAGTCATTATCTTCGTATTTTTAACGACCAACTATTGTGTGGATTTGTTATCCTCTTTCTTCCTTGTCTAGAACATTTTATATGTTACCTTTTATTTGAAGTGTGTATTATTTTAATACCAGCATAAGATCCTTTGATTTTAATAGGCTATATTAATGCGAAAACTTCTAGTTTACCATAGATTGATTTATTAATTTAGACCAATCATGTCCCTAATCTACTGTACCATCCTCATTATTCATTTGATTGTTATGAATTGTTCTCTTTTTACTTCCATTGCATCGAGCACCACCATATCCAATATGTTTCTCATTTCTATTGTTATACACATGTATAGTTTGTTCATATAAACACACAGATCATTGTAATCTTTTCCCTTCCCACAAGAAGTACATTTGCAAGATCTAACATCCTTCTACTAAAATCATATTTATCTTGTTTCATATTAGAAAGATCCCTATTTATTGGTTGTTATTAACATAAATCCATTTATATTTGGATTGATATGAACATACATGACCCATTGAAATTGAGTAAACTATTAAGAATGTGCTCTTATTTTAACATTTTCTTTCTACTATTAACTAAGAAGCACTAGGAGTTGCTTCCATTATGTATTTTTCCTTTTTGGGTGTGAGTCACATTGACCTACTTATGAAGGTAATAAAGTGGTTCATTTATGATGTCTTCATGCATAGAGTATGTTGTATCGAATGTGCACATACTGCTTACAATTCTGACCCTAGTTTGGTATAACATTGAAAATATAATTTGTGCTTCTTATTTATTTTAGTTTACTGTTTTAATCAATCACACATTTAGGTCCAAACTATGCATGTCCAATGAAATATAATACTGATTGTAGTAATCTGGTAAGGTTAAGTTACCAAAATATGCATTTCCAATGAAGTATAATACTTACTATAGTAATCTGGTAAGTTAACATTACCTTCCATAGCATGTTATGAAACCAACTCACAAAAAGATAGAAAATATAGTTGAACGTCATAGAATTCAGACTCTTCAAGGGGGAAACCTCCTTTACATTACACAAATGAACAATTCTTGGATGATTCAAATGACAAAAACTCCTTTCTATATATGGGAGTCTAAGGAGTCACAATATAACCTGGCCGACCTAACAATAATAATATAAAGCCACAAAAATAACAATAGAGGGATTCTATGGGGCACAGTAATAACAATATGGGGACAATAGGGGCACAACAATATTAATAAGAGATACAACTACAATATTAATGGGGTAATCAATAGTATTATAGGGACCTAACATGCCCCTCTCCTTCAAAAAAGTGTTGTCCTCAACACTTGAGCAGTTCTGGATGCTCCAGTATAAAATTATCATCCTCCCATGTGGAATCTTCAGCAAACAAGTTCTTCCACTTGATGAGATACTCCGAAATTGACCAATTTAATAGCTATCGAGTTCTTGTTTCTGTGACTGATTTTGGTTCCAATATAATTTTTCCTTCCTCGTCATGTTCTGGAAATATTGTTTGAACTGGGAGCTTGTCACCTATAACCTTCTCTAAACATGAAACATGGAAAACTGGGTGCACTCGAGAAGCTGTAGGAAGCTCCAATTTGTATGCCATAGTACCAATCTTTTGCAACACCTTGTACAAACCATAATACTTCAGTGATAATTTACTATCCTTCTTAGCTTACTTGAGGGACCTTTATTTATATGGTTGTAGTTGTAGGAATACCCAATCACCTACATCAAAATTTATTTCACTGCGATGCTGATCTGCCTGCTGTTTCATTATATTCTATGCCAACACGAGGTTATCCTTTAAGAGTTGGAGGACTTGTTGTTGATGTTTGATTTGATGTTCCACTTCTTGAACCTTAGAATTTTCTCCTAAATATGATGTGATGGATGGTGGCTGATATCCATAAATTTCCATAAATGGGGTCATTTTTGTTGCTATATGGAAGGAAGTGTTATACCACCATTCATCCAAAGGCAACCACTTGACCCATTGTGTCTATTTATTAGATACAAAGCAACAAAGATATCCTTCCAAACATTTGTTTACTATCTCAGTTTTCCGATCAAATTGAGGATGATAAGATGAGCTATGAGCTAACTGAGTACCAAGAAATGAAAATAATTTTGTCCAAAAATCTCCAGTGAAAATGGGATCTCTGTCACTTACAATAATCTTTGGATTTCCATGTAGCTTTTGAATTGTTTCCATAAATGTAGTAGAAACTCTATTGGCTTTAAATGGATGTGATAATGCACAAAAGTGTGCATACTTGGTAAGTCTATCAACTACCACCATGATGACAATCTTTTCCTCAGACTTGGGTAAACCTGTGATAAAATCCATTGGAACTTCCTCCCAACATTGGATTGGAATGGATAAAGGTTGTAATAGACCTAGGGTATTAATTGTTTCAACTTTATTTTGTTGGAAAACCAAACATTTCGCCACAAACTTTTGAATATCTGATTTATGGCCATCCCTAAAAAATTTCTTCTTAACCCTATGGTAAGTTTTTAAAAATCCTGGGTGCCCTCCTATGGGAGAAGTGTGCAATTCCATAAGAATATTTTGTTTGAGTTGGGAATTCTTACAGAGGTATAAGCAATCTTTGTACAATAACGAATCATTTTGCCAGCTAAATTTATCAAATGTACTAGAATCCTATTGTAAATTTCTAATAAGTGCCCACACTTCTTCATCATTCTTTCATTCCTCCCTTTCTTCATTTATTCAATCTGGTTGGATAATAGAAATGGCGCACTACGATGCTTCCACATCCTCATCTTTTCTTGAGAGTGAATCTGCCACCACATTTTACTTCCCTTTTTTTTAGATGATTTAAAAGTCATAATCCAACATCTTTGTGACCCACTTTTTTGTTCTTCAAAGGATAATCTTTGTTCTAAAAAATATTTAAGGCTATCACAATCCGTTTTTACCTTGAAGTGTCTTCCCATTAGTTAGGGTCACCATTTCTTTAGTGCATGTAGTATTGCCAATATTTCCTTCTCATAAATAGCTTTGTGTAAAAACTTTTGCTTGATTGGATGACTTTCAAAAGAAATGGGTCTTTCATCTTGCATTAAAACAACACGAACTTGATTTCCGGAAGCATCACATTCCACAATAAAGACTTTTGTGAAGTCTGGTGTAGCTAAGATCGATGCTTGGTACATTTCCTCTTTAAGATGTTTGAAGGCCTTTGTTGCTTCTGGAGTCCATGAAAATGCATCTTTCTTCAATAATGTTGTTAGAGGTGCCGCTATTCTCCCATAATTCATAACAAACTTGTGATAATACCCTGTCAACCTGAGAAATCCTCGCATATGCTTTATGGATGTGGAGCTTTTCCTTTCCTTAATGGCTTTAATTTTACTAGGGTCTATCGTAACTCCTACATGAGATATAATATGACCCAGATATTCCACCTCTTGTACTCCAAAGAAACATTTGTATCTTTTTTCATATAATTGTCTCTCCTCCAAGAGTTGTAGCACCCTGTAAACATGTTTAACATGATCCTTCCAAGACTTGTTGTAGATTAGTATATCATCAAAAAATACTAACACAAATTTTCTAAGTGAGGGTTTGAAAATAAAAGCTTGAAATGTAGAAGGTGCATTGGTAAGGCCAAAAGGCATGACAAAAAATTCATAATGACTCTCATGAGTTCTAACTGTTGTTTTTGGAATGTCTTCAGTCATCATTTTGATTTGATAATACCCTGAATGAATATGCAACTTGGTGAAGTAAATTGATCCATGCAATTCATCCAGTAATTCATCAATGACAATAATGGGAAACTTATCTTTAATAGTGATCTTGTTGAGCTCCCTATAATCTCAACACATGTGCCATGATCCATCCTTCTTGTGCACCAATACTACTAGAGTAGAGAAAGAACTTTGACTAGGTTGAATTATACCATCCTCTACCATTTTTGCAACCATACGTTTAATTTCACTCTTTTGGGCATAGGGATATCTGTATGGCCTCATGTTTGTAGGAACAATTCCTCGAATCAAATGAATAGCATGATCATGATCACGAATAGGTGGGAGACCTTTAGGGGTCTCAAATACCTTGGAATGATTGTCCCAGCCCTTTTGGACCTCTAGAGAAATAGATGATTCCAATGTGGAAACATCCAGCGAACATAATTGTGAAATTACACCTCTTTGTTCCTTTTTTAGAAGCTTTTTCATACCATTAGAGCTAATTATATTTTCTAGTTTCCCTGCAATACCCGTTAATTCAACTTCCTCTCCTTCCATAGAAAATTTCATGAAGAGTTCTTGAAAATTAAAAGCTATTGTACCCAAGGATTGTAGCCATTGGACTCCTAGTACAACATCAACACCTCCCATTGGAATGGAAAGCATTGGACTAGTCAATACATATTTTTCCATGGATAGCTTGATATTATGACACTTTCTAGAAAAAATTATCATTCCTCCATTTGCAACCATCACTTGACACTCTAGTGTTGGATATAGGAAGAAATTAAATTCTTTTGCTATCTTACAATGAATAAAAGTGTGGGTACTTCATGAAGCAATCAACACTATTACCTTTTTCTTCTTGATTTGTCCCTCTATCATGATGGTTTGAGGAGTGGTAACTCTAGCCAATGCATTACAAGATATGGTCAGATTCATTTCCTCTTTATCTAGGCTATGTTCCTGGAGTATATCCTCTTCTTTTGACCTTTCTTGCTCCTTTTCTTCTTCCTCTTCATAATCTATGTAGAATAATTTCTTCTTAGCACACTTATGACCTTTAGTATATTTGCTATCACAACTGTAACAAAGCCCTTTTACTGTTTTTTCTTCCAATTGTTGTGGTGTCAACCTTATAGGTTGTGGAAGACTAGAGGCAACAACACTTCCATCTTTATAGTTGTGTTGTATGCTTCCTAGTTGCCATAATTTGGCTTTCCATTTTTCTTGCTAACCTGAATGTCTTCTCTAATGAATGAGGTTCCCAAAGGCAAACATCATGTTGGATATTATCCTTTAAAGTCCTATGAACACATCAATGCTATGCTCCTCTGGAATATTTTTTACCCTTATGTTCAATCTTTGGAACTCCTCAATGTGCTCCATTATTGAACCCTTTGGTTTGAGACTTATCAATTGGCTAGAAAAAGTGTTGCTTTTTGTATCCTCATAATGTGCTGTCAATTCTTCTGTAAAAATTTCCCAAGTGATAATTTATTTACAAGAGAAAAGCCATTGATACCATGCAAACTAATTTGGTTCCAAATATAAAGCTGCAATACATACCTTTTGTGTGTTTTTCACATTATTTAGATCGAAAAATTGCTCCATCTGTAATATCCATGTTGCGGGATCCTTGCCATCAAACTTCCTCATATCGATTTTTGGAATATGGTGGGTCTTCAATCCAACATTAAAGTTTATGAAATCATGATTAACATTTATTTTGTTCTCATCATGAGTTTCCTTCACTACCCTTTCACTATTAGTAAGCATTTCTGGTGGAAACGTTTTCAAATTTGTCTTCAAATCTATCTTCAAACCTTCCGTGCTTGCCTTCAAATCATCCATCTTAAATTCCACGCCATTCATCTTAGCTTCTAAACCTTTCTTTACACAATCCATCTTTGCTTCTATGCCTTTCTTTAAACCATCCATCTTAGCTTATACATCTTTCTTTAAACCATCCATCTTAGATTTTGTTACTTTTTGTGCAAGTGACACTTGTTGCACTTTTTCTCGTAATTTTGATATATCATGTTGCATTTCTTCCTCTTCTTCATGAGTCATGTTAGAGCTTTCAAGTTGCTTACTAGGTATTTGCATTTTCTTTCCTCGGGGCATCAATTACCAATAATAATGCTTTAGTATGCCATTTGAATTCCTTCAAACTAATTTTTTAAAGCAAGCTTATGGAAAAATTTAAAAAAAACTACACACCTTTTTTCACTTTGTAGGAGCTTGATATTGAATCTGATGTATCTCTATAATTTCGAATCATCCAATTCTAAAATTGTGACCTGCAATAGCCCTCTGTGTCCTCTTTCTAATGCCACCATTCTGACCAAAATTGGATTCTCCAGGGAACATTTATGGAAAATCTCCCATAGTGACCTGATTATAGACTAGTTCAGTAGATCGAACTCGTACGACATGCCACGGGCCACTGTTTCGACTTTTGGCTCTAAAAAATATATACAAAATACTGCAGTCCATCCTCTTTCTGTACCTTCTTACAAAATTTCAATCCGATGCTTAGAGAGAAATTTATGATGATTTTCCCTAGGTCACTTGTTTTGAATGTAATTGAGGAGTCTCCAAAAAGACCAACTTCCTGAAATCATAACTCCGCAACTATAATGCGAAAAGCTCTAAAATTTGGACCGGAGGTTCAGTACAATTTTGCCTCAATTGGGTTTTTTCTTAGCTTTTGAAAAATCATATAAAAGAAGTTATAGCGAAAATGCCACGATGACCTATTTGGAGTAGCGAAACCCTAAAATCCAAAGCTCTAATACCAAATTTTATGAAACCAGCTCACAAAAAGATATAAAAGATAGTTGAACACCTTAGAATTCAGCCTCTTCGACGGGGAAAACTCCTTTACATTATAAAAATTAACAATTCTTGCATGATTCAAATCACAAAATCTCCTTTTTATATATAGGAGTCTAAGGAGTCACAATATAACCCAGCTAACCTAACAATAATAATATAAAGCCACAAGAATAACAATAGAGGGATTCTATGGGGCACAATAATAACATTATGGGGACAATAGGAGAACAACAATATTAATAAGGGATACAAATACAATAGTAATGGGGTAATCACTAGTATTATAGGGACCTAACATAGCATTTTTCCCAACTGCAAAATTAGATTCCGAAATTTTGATGTACCAATCAAACATTAAGTTGAGAGAAACTTTTTTTTTCAATACAGTCATATACAACGACGTGTCCTTCATGAGGTTAAGGATTCCTCATGGGAATCTTTATGAATAGATACCAAAATCTTGAGAACTAATTTTAGGATGGCACCCACTTAATTCACCATCAACCTATGTTAATGTTGATAGTATGTCATGGACTTCCTACCTATTGATTCATATAGTTTCCATTTATATACTTTCATTTTTTATGGTTTCCATGATACATGGAAAGAAAAATACTTAAAATTTATCTCATAAAACTTCAACATTTATTCCCTTCACATTTCCATACTTACGATATTTATTCCCTTAAGTTATGTCCTTGACAAGACTACCTTTATTAGCATTAGTTGTATTTTATGAAGCGGTGTCCTTGCATAAAGAATCATGCAACTCCTAATTTGATTTTAGTATGAGTAGAATAACATGACGACCATATCATAAAATTTTTAATCCAATCACTTATTCCCTTCCTTACTTATACATAAATTTCATTACATAATATATTCATTATTATTCTCATATATGCACTACCCATTATCAAATTGAATATATCATTATTACTGTGGGTATAACATCCCACTTTCGATGCAATAAAAATACTTTACAATAATTACTAAATTGTTCGTTTCTCTAGTTCTATCATGACCATTTAAATTATGCAAGTATCATGGTATAGAATCTTCCACTCTCACAATATCATTCAACAATAACTTAAGTTTTGAAAAACATTCACACATATACTAAGTATAACTTCAATCATCACGTCATTGTTGGCATTATGGTTCTGGTATGATTTCAGATGTTGTACTTGATGGCAAACTCCCATGGCATGGCTCTCATTTTGATGAAAATAAAGAAGTACGCAGGAGAACAGTTCAGAAGGTGCGTACCCGCAGGTATGCCGAGCAGGGACCGCGTCCAAATACGCGGGTAACCCATTTATGGGGTGCGTACCCCAGTGCACACATTCCAAGGCAGTTAAGTGCCCACCCGTGGGGTTTCTCAGTGGTATTTAGCCAACTGTATTGGGTAGCATCGAAACAAGGAGAAAATGCTGAAATCATTAATGGAATTTTTCCATTCAGCATGCATATCACAAGTAACTTAGATATTTTTCGGCTAAAAATTTTCACGTGAGCAATGGAAAAAAGATCAAACTCCCTATTATCTATAACTAGCGCAAGTCATGGTCATAATGCATAGAAATTAATTTGTTACCTTCTAGGATTAAGACTTACACTAAATAAGTTGATTTCTTAAGTGGATAATCATTCACAAACAAGCCACACCCTCGCTTGTGATGAGAGAGAAAGATGGCAATAAAAATACTTTACAATTATTACTAAATTGTTTGTTTCTCTAGTTCCGTCATAACCATTTAAACTATGCAAGTATCATGGTATAGAGTATTCCATTCTCACAATAGCATTCAACAATAACTTAAGTTTTGAAAAACATTCACTGATATACCAAGTAGAACTTTAATCCTCACATCATGGGATAAGTAGTCACCTTAACAACTAACTCATTGAGGTGTGACATTTTGTACTTATTAAATAATCGTGTTAATTGTTTGATATTTCCTTGACTTCCTCTTTACTCCATCAGAATTTTTTTTTCATTGTAGCCTTTCGAGGTTTCTCCCCAAACATTTCTAAATCTCGCTCCTAGATTCCTATTTCTAAACATTTTGACAGTTCCATCACTTGTATCGTACCAAATATTCTAGCATCAAAACAAGGAGAAAACGTTGAAATCCTTAGTGGAATATGTCAATTCAACATGCTTATCATAAGTATCTTATATTTGTTTCGGCTAAAAATTTTCCCGTGAGCGATGGGCAAAAGATCCAACTTCGTATTATATGTAACTAGCACAAGTCGTGATCATAATGCATAAAAATTCATTTGTTACCTTCTAGGTTTATGGCTTACACTAAATATGCTGATTTATTAAGTGGATAATCGTTCAAAAACAAGTCACACCCTCGCTTGCGATGAGAGGACAAGATAGCTAAAGTTAATGTTGTCGTGCAAAGACATAGCTTTGAAACTATTATGGGTTAGAATATTGTCATGTGCTAGTCTTGAAAGACCATACGATAACGAATCATGATGGATTACTTCTGATGAGCAACAACTATCTAGGGTTCAAACCTGATAGTGCCCTCCTACTCTCGTTGGCATAAGAAAAAAATTTTTTGAATATGGTTCTAAGGATTACAAATTCACATGAGCTAAGTCAAAACCTTCATAGAATGTAATGGATTCTCCTTCTTGGTGCCGAAGAGTAAAATAGTCACCCTGTGGAATGCTTTTCTCCTTTAATAAGGAATTTGAGCCATAATTGTATATTTATCTTCGAACCAACCTCTTTTCTCAACCATATTTCTAACGACAACAAAGGGAGCCTCCATGGCCAACCCCAACATTTCCATTGCAAGATTTCATTCGATGCCAATATGGCAAGGTACATTCATGACCAGAGGAGCTTGCTAGTCTTTTAATATACTGAATTCGATGCTTTCTCATCTCCCCCCTCCCACATTGAGAATGAAAGTAGAGTCCGAGCCTCGTTTCTAGTGGATGCAATGCAGCCCATTCTACCAGGAAATTTTGTCAACAATTAAACACACTCACTTAGCCCTTGACTCTGCTTGCAACAACCATACACAATATTTTCATCCTTTCCTAAAGAGTCAAATAAATCAGTGTATAGTAGGGATGCCAAACAACACTGCACCACTTTTTCAACTCCTCAGAACACTTATATTCAACCTAGCCGCTCACACCACATATGTTATGCCCTTACTACATCACAATCTGAGTCTACACAAAGATATCGATCTCTACACTTTTCCCCTAGTTGACTTCACTTTAATGTGAAGAGGAGATAATTCCTCCATTATATGAACCCTCACGCCAATATATTCCATGTTCCTTTAATCTTCGAATGCAAATATGAACACTGAAGCATGTAAATATCGATATGGAGGGTGAAGGGGTCAATTGGTTCTTTGTGGGTCTTCAACTCCAAACTTGCAATAATTCCATAAAACAGACAATGTCCCATCAATACTTCACCGGGCTTTATGAGCTCATTTTATGTGAAAGTTGAGGTATGTTAGATGTGCAAAATAATTTCGATAAGGATAAGCGTCAAGCTTTATCCACTGACTACATTGTCTCCTGGAAAAAAAATACACACTGCTCCTATTTCCAAAATTACCCATAGCATAATATGGTGTTAGTATTTAATTAAATTCTTTTTCTAAATTAGAATGTCTTTGTAGAATATAACTGAGATTGGTAATTTCATTGATAAGAATTATCCAATTGAAATGTTTTATGGAGGTAACCAATAAGATCACCATTATCCCAAATGAATGAATAATTTTGTGGAAACTCACTCATTAATCTAATCTTTCTAGGTAAATAGATACGACAAATAGAAAAGTGGCATCAAAAATCAACATGGAGATCCTTATTTTTCCGTTTTTCATTCACTCAATAAGGGAGGAATGAGAATTTTCCATCAACGATCGATGGAAATTAGTTCACCACGGGTTAACTGTAGAACATGATAATTCTGAGTATCTACGATCCACAACTTTGGAGAAGTTATTAAATACTGTAAAAATCATATTTATAGTAACTCAGGCATGGGAAGGTTATTAAATTGATGTTTACACGTAACCCAATCATTGAAGAAAATTATGATTACCTTAATATTCACAATCGATTTTGTGGGTGGCTGATTATGGTTCGACACTGTAATGTCAAGTGTATTTTCCGCAACTTCCATTTTTTATTGTGATTCTTCAAGCAACAACTAATTTTTTTAAATGGAATCCAATCTTATTTACAAAGAATGTTTTATCCATTATAACCTTCCGAATTTGGAAATAAATAACCAAGTTACACAGAAATAATGTGCCTCAAAAAATTTAAGTAGCATGTAGGTTATTCTGAGTAGTACTTATTTGCATGTAAAATTTTGTAGGTTGAGCTTCCAAATAGAGTTCGAATGACCATCAAAATTGATCAAAGGTATCACTCTATGCATAGTCAATAGGAAAAGAGTGCATGCATTATTATTTCTCTATATAAACTAGATATGTTGCTCACCCTCTGCCATATATATGACCACAATTAATGACCTAAGAATAGAATATAATGTTCAGCTCACAAATAAGGCCAGCAAGAAAATAAAATGAACCCTACTAGTTAAGGTACCTACCCAGAGAAGTTGAATTTTTATCACATTTATTGTCACAAGGAGATAAACATAATATTCAATTAACTTTCACTCACTAACAAGGTGTTATGTTTATTCTCCCCATCTTTTATCTTATGCAACATCCTTCATGTATTTCCCACCCCATACAAGATATCATTGAGTCTTAGATCTTAACCATGAACATACTCCTTCTAATACTTTGACACCATCTTGATGGACTACTTTTGTTTTAAATTGATCCCCCTTATGCAATCAGAAACACAATTAGTTATATGATTGTCAAGTAACTTAGGGGACACCACTCTTAAATCAAATATATCTTATTTCAAACAACCTTAGTCCTTTGATTTCAAGTAATCAATATATATACAATATATACTATAGTATACATTTTCCTATTACAAAAAATTGTTTCAAGGCTTGATTTGAACTTGGATGGATTCTAGAATACTTTTCGTTTAGCAATTTATAATTGAACCCTTCATTACGACCTATAACTCCTTCGTACATTGCATAAGTGTGGTGAACATTAGGCCACAAGATTTGAACTTAGTGCTCACATACCATTTGTAACATACCGTGTGAGCCTAATATGAGAATTACCTACTAGGACCCCATTCCTTAATTTTTTATTCAGTTGATGTTAAAATTCAATCAATCGTCACAAGTATTACATGAACAAATCCTTATAATACCCTATACCCATATTCCTCAATGATTCAATCAATCGTCACAAGTATTACATGAACAAATCCTTATAATACCCTATACCCATATTCCTCAAATTCTGACAACATTAAAGAAATGAGCCATACCCCTTGTGTACAATAATACAAGTCCTCTGAGGCTTTACCAGATTCATGTTGTGGACTCTTAGGTTCAATAAATAGAACCTTAATACAAAATTCTAATTCAACTATGATGCATATATTATTGGAATTATGACACAGGTTTTGTGCTATGACACAAGTGCTGTCCTTGATGGCATCTCACTCAAATGAAATATCACAATTCAGGTTCTCAGAATGAAGGAAAAAGAGACATATGTAGGCTCCTCTTGACAAAGCCACATATACACATGGGTTTGTTGACCAAAAGGCGCATATGCATATAGACACACTTTCCCTCATGGAAAAGCATGTACATGTTGGAAAACTTGGTTTTGGCTTGTGGTATTTGGTCCTTGGTATTTTGACCCATAGTATTGGTCCAAGGTATCTTGTCCGAAGTGTTGACCCCAGGTATTTGGTCCAAGGTATTGCTTCTAAGTGGTTTTGGACCATTGTATTGAGTAAGGCCTAAGACTATAGAAGGAGGAGGAGATCATTAAGCAATGGCACTCAAGTATTGAATATCTAATGAAGAAAAAGATCTAGAATACTTGTCATTGGGTTATGGTGCATAGCTGGATTTGAATCATGGAGGAACTTGAGTGCTTGAAGAAGGATAAGTTCTATTTATGGGTCAAGATATTAAATCTTGAAGAGAAGTATATTTGTGTGGTTTTGATCTTTTATAATTGGCACATGTCATAATCTATAAATCTGATGATATGGGTATAACCAATGTCTGAATAGTTGTAAAGGTTAAATCATCTTTTACATATTTGTATGCAGGTTCAGTATAGCAAAGGCACATATACACGCTCGTTCGACATTTCAAAACAACATATACACATGTTTGCCTTGATATAACAGCGTATGAACGTGGGTTCGACAAATTGAAGTAGTGTAAGTCTCATAAAATATGTTTTGGCTACTTCTATTTGTTGTTGCAGTATTCTAGGTTCTGACTTGGGTTTCGGTACTGTTACTTTATTATATTTACAACATTCAGAGAGGTGATTTTTTTGATTGAGTTTTGGTTAGTGCAAGGGATATTGATTGATGCAGATATATTTTGATGTTGGATTGATGCTATTGATGTATCCAGTCTGAAAATTTATGAAGCGTGATCCCTGGAAGAAAAGAGAAGGTTGTAGCCTTCTATAGGTCAGCACCTATGTACTAGTACATCAGCTGGTACAAGATTTAAGGGGGTTGTAGCTCCCTTCCAAGAGAAGCTGGAGAATGAGAGAATGTTGTAGCCTTCTGCATGTAGAAGCCTACATACTGGTATAAGACTACACCAATACATAAATATTGTAAAAATAAGTTTCTTATTAAAAGAAAATAGAGACGAATTGTAGCACGTGGTTTTCAGCCACATTGTGTTTCCACCTTATATCTTGCATTCTTGTGTGTGATTGTCTGCTCTATTTTTACTATACCTGTTACTGCTTATATGGTTCTGATACATAGATTAAAGATCAACTGACTAAATGATAAGTTTAAAAGGTATATGCTGGTTTCTCTAAACACAATTGCGTATATATGCAAGTTGCATTAAGAGAAGTAGCATATATAAATATGTTTATGGAAATCAAATATTGTTAAATTTTTAATACTAATTCACCCCCCATCTCAATATTATTTCCAACAATTGGTATCAGAGTAGGCCCTTCAGAAGAAGCTTGATCGCTTGAAAGAAGATCTATCATCATGAGTAACTATGAAAGAGAGGCATCCATTAGACCACCAATCTTTGATGGGAGTAACTTCGTCTATTGGAAGGTAAGAACCACAACCTATCTTCAATCTCTTGGAACAAATGTTTGGGAAATCGTGGAAGGAGGATAAACATTCCCATCGGCAATTCCTATAGATACGACAGGTAAAAAGCAGTATGAAACAAATGCGAATGCTATCAATAGTCTATTGCAGAGTCTGTCACAATCAGAATTTATCAAGGTTATGTAGCTCAAAACTACCAAAGAAATATGGGACAAGATCATTCTAAGCTATGAAGGACACGATCAGGTAAAACGTTCAAAACTACAATCTCTTATAATTCAATATGAATCTCTCAGAATGCACAAATATGAAAGTATAGCTAATTATTTCTTATGTATAGATGAGATTGCTAATCGCATGAAAAACTTGGGTGAAGTCATAAAAGAAGTTACTTTAGTTGAAAAGGTTTTAAGATTCTTGTCTTCTAAGTTTGAATAAAAAGTTTCTGCCATAGAAGAAAATCAAGATCTTCAGAGTATTACTATGTCACAACTACAGAGAATCCTAACTGCTTTCGAAATGAAAAAAGGGGGTGCATCAGATATGAGAGAAGCTACATTCAAAGCTTCAGGAAAAGGAGAACTCAATGAATCAATACATACATCAAAAGGAGAGGAAGAATCAAACTTTGTCAAGAAACTTCAATGGAGTTCTGGAAGATTCAAAAGTAAAATACCTTTCCAATGTTTTTCTTGTGGAAGAGTGGGTGCCTCACAAATATAAGCTTGATAAAGGTAAGGAATCAACAAAATGGAATATAAAACAAAGTTTAAATAAGAAAAGCTACTATACCCATGAAGATAGTGATGGTTTATGAAATAGTGATGAAGATGAAAATAGTAATGATTATAGACTTCTTATGGCTTTGGAAGATGATGATTTATTGGATCCTTTAGATGAATATGGTCTCTATGAAGAAATTTCTAAACTTAAAATATGTTTAGAAGAAAAGAGTATGATTATAGATACTCTATCATTCCAACTTGCTGAAAGGGAAAAATGTAATTAAAAGTTACAATGTGAAATTGTGGGTCTAGGAAAATAAATTGAGAAAACAAAAGCTCTCAATCTTAGGTTTGCTAAAGGATCAGAAGCTTTAGAAGAAATTATAAAAATACACCATTCTCCTATAACAAAGACAGGTCTAGGATATACTGAAGAATCATCTCAAGCACAAAAGCCATCAACCTCCAAAAGCTATCTTGATGTAGCAAAGAGAAGTGAACGGTTTGACAATCATCAGCAAAGGCTTAAAGCAGATCACCAGGTAAATCAAGTTCAATCTACTTCAAGGATGAACATAATTTATAACCAACCACACGTAAATCATTCTCAATTTGGTTCAAGAATGAATGTCAATGCAAACTATAATCACCAATTTAGTAGATTCGATAATCACAGGAATTTCTTTAATGGCCAATGTTTTTCATGTAATAACTTTGGACACAAAACTACTCAACATGTTTCTTACAAGACCATCATGACTAGAGAAGCACAGAATCAAATGAATGTGACTGGGATCATGAAAAGGACCTACAATAACGTTTCTGCTCTTGAAAATGAAATAGAATGATTTATCTGTAATAACTTCGGTCATGAAGACTTTGAATGTAGGAGTAAATTTCGGAAAATGTCTCAGAAGGAGCAAGCTTCATTAGGTCCCAAAGCATGGAGAAAGAAAGAACCACAAACTGAAAGATGTGGTATAGCCTTATATGCAGAAGGACAATAAAATCAATGCTACATCAATAGTGGATGCTTGAAAAAAATGACAGGTGATAAAGAAAAGATTCAGTCATATAGTGCTTTAGAAAAGGAAAAGAAGGTCTCATTTAGAAATGACACTTCTATAGTGATAAAAGGTAAAGGCTCTATTCTCTTAAAATAAAAGGTTAAAGATAGAAATTTTATGTATGTTTATGGATTAAAGCATAACCTATCGAGTGTTAGTCAAATGTGTGATCAAGGAAATGAGGTAATATCTTGATCAAATGGATGTGTTTTTTGTGAGCTTGATACAGGAGAAATAGTGATCAAAGGCATAATAACTCCAAATAATTTATACATACTCAAGGGAGGACAACAATAGTGCTATCTAAGCAAAAATGATGAACACTGGCTATGGCACAGAAGATTGGGCCATCTAAGATTCCCTTAGATAAGGAAAACAATCAAATTCTAGGCTGTTTGTGATCTTCCTGACATCAAAATTCCAGAAAATACAATATGCAAATCATGTCAATTCGGTAAGTAAACTAGAACACATTTCCCTGAGAAGGAAGGATCAGCTAGTAAGCCACTTGAACTTGTCCATACTGATTTATGTGGTCCATAAAGGAAAAAGTCACCTTGTGGAGAAGAATACTTTATATTGTTCATTGACGACTTTTGGAGAATGTGTTGGATAGGACTTCAAAAGCATAAAGACGAAGCATTTGAAAATTTCAAAGCCTTAAGAGCTTTGGTTGAAAACAAATCAGATCACAAAATCAAATGTCTCACGTCTGATCGAGGAGGGGAATTCACCTCGGATGAATTCTTTGACTTCTGTGAAGAACATGGAATAATAAGGGAATCATCTACTGCAAGGACTCCTCAGTAAAATGGAGTGGTGGAAAGGATGAACATAACTATTCAACAAATGGCTCATGCTATGCTAGATGAGTCTAGAACTCCTGCAACCTTCTGGGGTGAAGCTGCATTTGCGGCCATCACTATTCTCAACAAAACAAGTGTTCGAGTAAACAACACTCAAACTCCTCATGCACTTTGGTATGGTAAGACTCCTAGTGTAAAATACTTCAAAGCTTTTGGAAGAAAATGTTACATCAAAAGGACTGATGAAAAACTTGGCAAGTCTGAACCTAGAGAAAATGAAGGCCTTGTGCTTGGTTACTCTTCGCAAAGTAAAGGATACAAGTGTTATAATAAAAGACTAGAGAAAATTATTGAATGTATTGATGTTGTGGTTGATGAAGCAGGCGAAATTCCAAAGCAGGTAAAAATTGAAGTGTGGGAAGAAGATGAGGATTATCCTTCCACATCAAATTAGACTAATGTTGAAGAAGAAGAAACCGATGAAGCACCATAAGAGTAGATAATGGAAGAAGAAAATATACCATCGAGATATGTTCAGAAAAATCATTCAGAGACTCAAATTTTGGGACAAAAAGAGGTAGGTGTACAGAAAAGAAGAAATATTATAGAAGCTTCAAGCTATCTAGCATTGTTTTCCTCCATCGAACTGCAAAATGTACATGAAGCATGGAAAGATGAATGTTGGGTAAAGGTCGTGAATGAAGAGCTTGAGAAAATTGAAAAGAATAGTACTTGGGAATTAGTTCCTAGACCTCATGATAAAAATATCATTGGAACCAAATGGATATTCAAAAACAAGTTGAGTGAAAATGGGGAAGTTTTTAGAAACAAGGCTAGACTTGTTTGTAAAGGATATGCTCAAAAAGAATGTATAGACTTGACGCCATAAGAATGTTCCTTGCTCTTTCTAGCTTTCAGAAGTTCAAAGTATACCAAATGGATGTGAAATGTTCATTTCTTAATGGAGATCTAGAAGGGAAGTATATATTGTGCAACGAGATCGATTCGTCCTTGGAAATGATCCAAAACTTGTATGTAGACTTAGAAAGGCCCTCTATGGTCGAAAACAAGCTCCAAGGGTCTCGTATTATTGTCTTGACAAATACCTTCATCAACAAGGTTTTTCAAAAGCATCAACTAATAACAATCTATATATAAAAATTGACAATGATAAATTGCTAATACTTGTTATGTGTGTCGATGATATCATTTTTGGTAGTAATGAAGAAGCCATGAGTCAAAAATTTGATTTGGTAATGCAGAAGGAATTTAAAATGTCCCTCCTTGGTGAACTCACATATTTTCTTGGTTTACAAGTTCAACAAAATAAAAACGGTATTTTTCTATCACAAACCAAGTACCTCAAGCAGATCTTGAAGAAATATGGAATGGAAGATGCTAAACTAGTATGTACCCCTATGGTAACAAGATGCAGCCTCAGCGGAAGTGATGAATCAGCAGCAGTGCATCAACCAACCTACAAATCCATGATTGGTAGACTACTCTATCTAACAGGTCCATGACTAGAAATCATGCATGCAGTGGGATTAGTTGGAAGATTCCAAGCAAATCCAAAGGAAACAAACCTTCAAGCAGTCAAAAGGATTTTCAAATATCTTCAAGGAACACAAAGCTTTGGTTTATGGTATCCTAGAGATATATATCTCACACTTCATGCATATACAGATGTAGATTGGGGAGGAAGCATGGATGACAGAAAAAGCACTAGTGGTGGTGCTTTCTTTATTGGTTCTAGATTAGTGTCTTCATTGAACAAGAAACAAGTTCAATTGCATTATCTACAGCTGAAGCAAAATATGTGCCTACTGCATCTTGCTACTCAAAACTTCTTTGGACGATGTAAACATTGCAAGACATTCAAATCATATGTACTCCACCCATCTCCATTCTAAGTGATAATCCAAGTGCAATTAGTATTTCAAAGAATCCTATCATGCATTCCAAGACCAAGTATATACCTATCAAATATCATTTTCTCCAGGAACAATTGCTTGAACAAAAGGTCAAATTGGAGTATCTTCCCTCCAAGGAATAGGTTGCTGATATATTCACCAAACCACTACCCAGAGAGACATTTGAATACTTCACAGAGAAGGTGGGAGTAGTTGATGCATCTTCTTGCCATTGATACTTATCTAGTTGATGAGTTTGATGAAGCATATACGCATACATACACTGGTTTCTCTAGATACAGTCGCGTATACATTGGTTTCAAGAATATCAGTGGGATAGACTCAGGATGAAAAAAGTGTGATATGGGCCTGACAGTGATCATCTGGCACAGGTTTAGGGGGAGCACATACTTCTAATAATGCATTGTTGGCATTATCTTAAAATATCTTGGTACAATTTCAAAGTTGTTTTTGTTTGAGGTGGAATAGGTGCAAAGGGAGATCATCGTTGCTGGTTTGGATGGTGATTGAAAAATGCGGCTTATGATAGTTGTTGATGACTATTAGAGTCGTGTTTTAGATATTATGTCTCTATGTCATGTATATATTTTATTATCAAAGTCATGTAATGACCTATTTTGTTTCCCCACTATGCCTGGGATGGATGATGTAATGTTCTTGTTTACCATGTATAAACTTTTTGTGTATCCCCACATGGTTGGGTGGATGAGTCAATCTCGGTATATTCCCACTTGGTTGGGAGATGGATGTATGTATGAGTTTTTGGTGATAGGAAGGTCATTTATGATGTATAGAGTCACCTTCTTCATGTAGAACATTTTTTTGTAGACCATGCTTACATGCACGGGGAGCATGAACAACACACTTTAGCATATCACAGAATAAAGCATGTACTCAAGGGGAGCATAACCCTTTGGCCTTGATGACAAAGGCGGAGAATGACTTGGGGTTGCCATCAAGTTTAAAGGGGGAAATTGTTAGCATTATCGAACAGGTTTGGCACTATGAAACAAGTGTTGTCCTTGATGGCAACTCACTTTGATGACAGATCACAGTTCAGGCTCTCAGAATGAAGGAAAAAGAAATATACGCAGGTTCCTCTTGACAAAGTCGTATATACACGCAGGTTCGCCAACCAAAAGGCGCATATGCGTATACATGCACTTTCACGCAAGGAAAATAGTGTACATGTTGCAAAACTTGATTTTGGTCTATGGTATTTGGTCCTTGGTATTTTGACCCATTGTATTGGTCCAAGGTATCTTATTCGAAGTGTTGACCCCAGATATTTGGTCCAAGGTATTGATTCTAAGTGGTTTTGGACCATGGTATTGAGTAAGGCCTAAGAATATAAAATGAGGAGGAGATCATCAGGCAAAGGCACTCAAGTATTGAATATCTAATGAAAAGCAAGATCTAGAATACTAGTCATTTGGTTATGGTGCATAGCTGGATCTGAATCAAGGAGGAACCTCAGCACTTGAATAAGGATAAGTTTTACTGATGGGTCAAGATCTTAAAGCTTTAAGAGAAGTATCTTTGTGTGTTTTTGATCTTTTATAATTGGCGCATGTCATAATCTATAAATCTGATGATGTGGGTATAATTGATGTTTGAATAGTTGTAAAGGTTAAATCATCTTTCACAGATTTGTACGCAGGTTCAATATAGAAAAGGCATGTATACACGTTGGTTGAACATTTCAAAATAGTGTATACACATGTTTACCATCATATAACAGTGTATGAATGCGGGTTCCACACACTGAAGTAGCGTACGTCTCATAAAATATGTTTTAGCTACTTCTGTTTGTTATTGCAGTATTATAGGTTTTGGCTTAGCTTCTGGTATTGTTACTATATTATGTTTACAACATTCAAAGAAGTGATTGTTTGATTCAGTTTTGGTTAGTGCAAGGGAGATTTATTGATGCAGATATATTTTGGTGTTTGATTGATGCTATTGATGGATCGAGTCTGAAAATTTATGAAACGTCATCCCTAGAAGAAAAGAGAAGGTTATAGCCTTCTGTAGGTGAGCACCTACATACTAGTACATCAGCTAGTACAAGAGCTAAGGGGGTTGTAGCTCCCTTCTAGGAGAAGCTGGAGAAGGAGAGGAGGTTGTAGCCTTCTATAGGTAGAAGCCCACGTACTGGTATAAGACTGCACTAGTATAGAAATATTGTAAAAGGAAGTTTCTTATTAAAATAAGATAGAGATGAATTGCAACACGTGGTTTTCACCCACTTTGGGTTTCCGCCTTAAATCTTGTGTTATTGGGTGTGATTGTCTGATCTGTTTTTACTATACTTGTTACTGCTTATATGGTTCCGATACACAAATTAAAAATCAACTAACTAAATTATAAGTTTATAAGGTATACATTGGTTGCTTTAAACACAATTACGTATATATGCAAATTGCATTGACAGAAGTAGCCTATATAAATCTGTTTATGGAAAGGAAATATTGTTAAATTGCTAATACTGATTCACCCCCCCCTCAGTATTATTTCCGACACGTATTATAACTCAAAGAAACGATCATCCAAGGTCAAGATTATGCATAAAAAAATACCTCCTTTCTTACCTCAATACTCGCATAAATGAAAATTCAACATAATTACTTTAACGCATGTAATGATAACACGTTTCATGTAATGTTAACATGTGTATCTTAGGGATTATGAACACTTAGTTAAAAGAGCGGCATTGGATGCATAATTCATAGCATAAATAATCTTCACCATACTTTATACAGTTAAGCCTTAATCATAGTTACCCAATTTACATAGTTGACTCAAGCACGATAATTCAGTGTCTCAAACAAAAGACACAATAACACCAATATTGCATAAGATCCACATCTTATGTTTCTTTAATAAAATTAACTAGGATTGAATTGATATGAAATGGATGTCCCATGCACTCATATGTAATTAACTCATGCCCACACCTAACATAGGAAAATCTACTCATTCATAGTAGTCATATGTACATTATTCAATCAATTTATATGTAAAAAAAACCTAAGCATTTTCTCTTATATGCTTCAAAATTGAAAATATAGAGAGTAAGAGTCAACATTTAAACATCCCATGCAACTAGATTATTCGAAAGGATGTCACTTGGGAAAAACTGAGCACACCGCCCAATTTAGGCTATCTTCCACGAGTTCACCCTCGAGGTGAGAATTGCTACCATGGATCAACTCCCTCTTGTTGATCTCTACAGTTGGTATTTAATACCCTCTTTAATGATATGGTTTCCATTAGAGTAGTCCCACTTTTATAGATCTTTTTTAATCCATTTTCCGAGGTTTTTCCGAGAAACACCCGCCTTTATCACCAGGATTTTCCTCATAAAAGCTTTCATTTATCTCTTACAAGGCTTTTATGTTTTTCTTAACTTGTCATCTTCCTCGAGCTAAGTAGTTTAATGGATATTTGTCTTGAAATCCATTAGTCTCACCTAGATTTGGATCTAGAATTCTTATCATGAAAGGATTATCCATTCCCATTAACCAATGGGATTTGGAAAGTATCTCATCTCTTGGTGTCTCGATTTTCCAAGTTATTAATTATTTTATTTATTTCATAATAAAGTATTTACTTTTCTTGTTACACATAAGACCTACGTTTTCCTATCTTAGGTTAGATAAGTTTTAGATACAAGGGATGGGTGTTACAGAGGACCAACCCTCTTTGAAAAATCTTACAAAATATTCATCTTTAATCTAGGAAGGATTTTTAATCTCGAGAAAAATTAGTGAGTGGTTAGACTCGCCCTCTAACATAATCCACTAACAAATATTATTAAATTTGTCCACCAAGGCTTCTACCACTAATAAACTATCAATCCCTTTAGCAATTTGATCTTCACCAACGTGGTGATTTCTCCAACATGTTTTAAGCTTCATTGGTTCAACATCCAAGAACTCTTAAACTATAATATTTATGGCCAAGTAATCAAAGAGATTGTACACTCTAACTCTTGACCAGTGGGACTCAACAACACCATCCAGATCAAAGAAAGGATTCCACAAGTCTAGACTAGCTACAAATAAGGGTCTCCCCCATATCTCAAGATAAAACTCTACACTTAGGCTAGAATTAATACTCTAGAAATTTTGAATAGAAATATTACAAGAATCCCAACCAAAAAAGATGCAGTGAGAATGACCACTAACATACTTAAATTATTACCACAAAAAGGTCCTTTATTTTTGTGTTTCACAAATCACTATTAAATCATTACATGCATAGTTCACTAGTAAATAATTACTCTTTTTTAATTTCACAATTATATTGATTATATCTTCAAATATCTAGACATTCTATTGTCATGGATCTCAAAAATATTACTCAGAAGATATTTGGAAAGATGAATGAGTGTATGGTTTAATAAATGTTAGAGGTCAGCTTTATTCAATCTAATCACAATCATTCCTCCATAATTGGCCTAATCAAAGTGATTCTCTATAATAGTCCTAATCAAAGTGATTTCTCTATAATTAATGAAGTATTAGCTAAATTACAGAAGGTGATTTTCTTGGATATTCATTCTTGATATAATAAAATCATAATACCAAAATGGTGCTTAAAACACATAAAGGTCATTAAATTTTCGTGATATCATTTAAATTTACTAATTCACTTTAATATTTGGATGAAATTGTATCTAGAAGGAATTGAAGTGGACCTAGCAAAATTGAAGTGATGATGTAATGAGCAATATCCAAAACTTTGAAGGAATCTTAAGCTTGATAGGATATTACCATGGTCAACATCTTTATGGCTATCATCCTCCATAGGTCACATCAACTTTGAGAGGAAAAATAAAGGTTCAAGCAATGGATGACCATATAGATCACCAAAAGTGACTATACAAGTATTAAAGAACAACATTATCATAATACAAAATAGTATTAAATGAGTAGATCAGCATTAAACTAAAAGATAATTTAAAAGGATTGGACATTTTTTCCCTTACAACCATACAAATGGATGAGATTCCAAAAACATTACTAAAACAACAAATGAAGTGTTAATTATTTATTCTAATTTCTATTACAACAATAACTTATAATTCAAATTATCTATAGTTTGAATAATAAATATTCAATATTAAAAAAACAAAAACAGAAATAACTTAACTACCACCCTAAACATCAATCTACATCATTTAAATCTTCATCTCTATCTCCATCTTCATAATTATGTTCTTCATCATCACTGTCCTGCTCCTCATCAATAATTTCTACTTCCATATACAATCACAATTACCCTTCCATGGAATTCTTCCACATTGATAACAAAATACATGATTACACCTGAAGATAAACAAATTTAATATTAGAACATAAAAATCTATTTTAAAAAATAGAAAACATAAACACTTTCCTATTAAGTTATGGTTAAATTCTAATAAACAAAAACTCCATGGCTCAGAAATCATGTACCTGCAAATTATGTGCCTGCAACCACCGGTGCGTTCAATCATATGTTTGCAGTTCGGGCACCGCTTCCACTTGTTGTTCTCTGCAAGCAAATTCAATTCTGCACTTGCAGCGCCCAACTGAGGGGCATATTCTTCACAAGACATGTCTGTGTGCCAAGGAACCTTACACTTAATACAAAACAAGCGGCAGCATTTCTGGCATTTTGTTGCTTTTATTGTTAGCGAAGAGTGTGATGAGGAAGAAAAGGGAGAAGGAACTTGTCCACACTTATTTAATTCGGATGAAGCCATCAAAAACGAGCAATCAGGATATGGGCAATATACTTTCTCTGAATCTGCAATTTTTTCCTCTTCAGACCTTTTTATTAAAATCTCAAGCCATTTAGATGGCAGGAATTTCTCACAATCATGTATTGTGAGTTTGGAAATACACATGCGATGTGGGCATATAGGCACATTACTAGATTGAGCGATCATGGCCTTGACGTATAGAGTCAAACATCGAAAACAATATCTATGATGGCAAAACATATTTTCGTGCATCGCAGTCACATTCACATCGTCAAAGCACATATCGCACTCAAAGCACATATTTTCGTGCATCGCAGTCACGTTCAACTCCGATTGATGCTCAGCACTGGTTTCGGGCTGGTCACTACCCACTGCTCGGAATGTGATATCCATGTCGAAATTCTGCATTGCTTGTCCACGACTTGTTCGAAGAAAATTGAATTTACAAACCTAAATTGAAAATTGAAAATCGAAATCAAACATATATTTATAGCACAGCAGGCCGACTTAGAAGCTGACTACGTTCATCATATGACCACGTTCTCCACGTTCATCATATGACCACATTCTCCATTTTAAGTTTGTTAATTTTAAGAGTTTTTCAATAAAAATTGTATTAGAATAAGTTTAATAATTTTATTAATATAAATTAAAAAATATTATAATGAGAATTCAAATAAAATAAGTTAAATAATTTTATTAATATAAATTAAAAAAATACTATAGTGAGAATTCAAATAAAAGAAAAAACACTAAAATAATCGAGTATTCTTATTGAAGTTGAATGTGAAAAATAAAAATAAAAAATAAAAGAAGAAGAAAGGGTCGGAATTGAGCTCTTACTTAATTTCCAACCATCATCTCTCACTAGAATCAAGAAGAGGGTGGGAATCCATCTCTTACTTAATTTCCAACCATCATCTATGTTCAGATTGATTGCATGCTTCTCAATATGGATAGCTTCTCTAAGC